>OLKM01006092.1:0-15139 GCA_900291075.1 Melanogrammus aeglefinus | reverse complement strand
AAATTGCTTATTTGTAGTTTCCAATTACAACAGGTCTATGCTTGCGATGTGTTCTGATGTTAACTTATGGCTTAAAGTTTTGAAGACGATTATTGTATTATAAGTTACACCTTTATGTGGTATTGGGGAGATACACGCGGGATTGAAAGAGACTGGACCAAGGAGTTCACACTTTAGACGCTTATTACTGTTTTTTTTGTTACGCTAATTTGTCGAAAGGACCATGTTCATTTTGCGATACAGAAGGAAAAAGAACAGCACACTGGTGAACATTATGGACAATGGATTCCTTAGGACGTGTTACATGCATGCTGTAGGATTACATTATGCAGTCTTCCTAAACCTCAGACGTTCCGGTCTGCGTGTGGCAATCAAATTCTGTCATTTTATGCAGCCTCACTCATCTTCCTCATATCTTCTTCTCTCTGGGCTTATTGCGATCCAATTCCTTGTCCTCTCCATTAGTGCGAATTGTTAACATTGTTGTTTGTTGCCCAGTTATATTGTATTGACTTGCTCAGTGATGGTCTCTGGAGATAGCACGCTTTGAGCTATATTCACGTAAACTGGTTGGTCGTTGGTTGATCTTTCAATCCATTCTTTCTTGGAGAGGCTCAAGATTCAGACGGGAACGAATTTACAAGTTTCAGGACGATTTAAGAAAAAGTCTAATGGAATTTGTAGAAATATGCGTTGACATATTATGAACAACTTGTTGAACCATTTTGTTGTAGACTTCTGAATTAACTAATGCTGAATGTTGCGGGGATGGGACATCATATAGAGCAATGATAATGTAGGAAAGGAGCAGAGAGATGTGTTACATATAATTTTGCATGGAGTGTACCAAGAGCATTTGCCAACTTGTTCAAGTAATTGAGAAACTCACTTTTTCTATGTGATAAGTGACAAAAGTGATGTGAAGAAGTTGAGACAGGTGAGTTTTGAGAATTTCGATATCCTGATCTAGAAAAAATGTACGCAAAGCGACTCGAGAAAATCTGATATATAAAACTTTATCGAATTGTGCTTATGACACGGCAGCGCTCTAGGGGGTCACTAGATCGCGCACACTGCATCGTTGCTAGGGGCAAAGTCAGGCTTAGGACATACTGATTTGAGTTGTTTTTAAATAGAACAAGTTCATATTCAAATTAACAAGCATGACTAGTTATCCTGTTTTACGAAAGCGCTTAACATGCCAATAATAGCTATAGAGTTTACGAAAAACAAGTGATAAGCGTTGTTGTGGTACGCAGAGGAAAGTGTGCAGTCACAGGGCTTGCCTCACTCCTTTCGATCTTTGATACATCTTGGTGAATTGCTTAAGGCCTCTCCATAGGGGAACTTTTGCCGCTATTGTTTAGTGATAGCGTCTACATACCTTTGATGCTAGATGTACTTGCTTGGTACTGAGCTAATAACTCTCAGAGTCTATTCGTCTCAACAGATGAACTCACACATGAAGGAGTCCTTTTCATTTTGCAGGCAAACCTCAGGTTGTTCCTCCGCAGAATTTCATCAGAAGTTGATGCCCAACCGACACATTGGAACACATTTCAGACCATGTCTTTGTACGCCATATGTCGACTATGCACATTAATACATCAAACACGATGTTGACCATTAACCGGATTTAAGAAGGTGATTTTACATACCGCCTAAAAGGAATTGGATTCACTCGAGACAGACCTCAAGACGCACCTCGAATGTCTCTTAGTATAATCCACCCCACTCCTCCCACTTTCTCACCTCTTTCAATGGTCCTGGTCCCTCTCTTCCAGGGGTTCATCCTCCAGGTGCGTCGTATATGCCTGCATACACTTCTCTTTGGGGCGCGTGCCTTTTCCTCTGTAGGTTCATTCCTGCTCGGAGGCTCTCTCCCAGAACAGGTTCTGGAGTTGTGCGTCTTTGCGCGAGTTTTGGTTGGGACCCGCTTTGCTGTTACGCTAGGATTGTGTCTCTCATTCGAGGAAGCTCCTCATGCGGTAGGTACGAGGACAGGTGCTGCATGGGAATGTCCTCCAGGAACACCCAGGAATCCAGCACGTCCGTTCTGCTCGTCAAACAGGACGGAAGCATGGGAAATGGAACAGAGTGAGAGCAGGTTCTGTTCTCTTCGAGATATAGTGTTAGCCTGTGTTACACTTTAAAGGTCAGCGCGTGTTTGTCTGTCTGATAAAGGATAGGCAACTCATGGATGGAGCTTCACTTTACAATCCATTTATCCTCCTACCGAGCACACAAACATACACTATCATATTAAATGCGGTTTAGGCGTTAGTATGGATGCCATTTAGAAGTGTCACATATTCCCTTCTATAATGCAAGTATACCTGTCAACTTGAGTGTGTGGTTTCTGGACTTCCTCTCTTACCCTCTATTCTGCATTTTCCATTGCCTTTGTGTTGAGTCAGTCTTTTGATCACGCAGGTCAAGGACTTCTCAGTGAAAAGATGTGAACACCCATAGTACGATGGAGATTGATTTAACTTGCTTCTACCACAATAGTGGTACTAATTAAATTGAACATTAGGCGTAGATCTCGTGGTATAATCTGATTGGATCGCTCTCTACAACACAGGAGGCTACAAGGAATTTCTGCGAGGAATTCATTGGTACAACTAGCAGACAGCAGCGGACACGAAATTAGTGCAGCTCGAAGAAAAAAAAGGGTTGCAGGGACAATGAGTTGCAGCACTATTGGTTTTGGACACTTGTCATTATTGCGACTGAATATTGCCCATACAATCTTATGGTGGCTTTTCACAAACTAAGTCGGTGTTTGCGTTGTCAAATCTTCTGGACTTAGTGGTTTAGAGGCGGTATAGCACTTTCTGTAATGTGTCATGGTCTATTTTTACTTTAGGTATCTGTCTTGTTTCCTCCCACTGTCAGGTTTCCTCGTGTGTGACTGCTGCTCCCTCCCCTGAATGTGTTTCAGCTTGTTACTTTGGTGTCCCTGGTGTTTTGTTATTTAAGCCTTGTCTTATCCTTCGTTGCTTGTGGATCATCTGTATAGTTCTTGCGTGAGTTGTGGTCCTGTATGTTACTATGTTCCCCGCGTTCCCATCGTGCCTTTTTAGTTTATAAATTTCCATCTTACCTAAACATGTCTCGCGATTGGGTACTAACATGCACACACCGGTGACTAAAATGTTGGATTTAGGTTTTGGAGTACGTTGCACTGTTGACCGATTTTTGAGAGGAGGACGGGGTATGCTAGGATTGTTACAATGAGCACAGAGTGAAACATGTGAAGCTGAATTAAGTGATCAACATATTCTGGTCATGAATGTAACATCTGGGTTCTACCTGGCGAACCTGGATCTCTCTCGAGCACCATTCACTCTCCAGTAATCACGACCTGACCACGCAGGATGTGTTTTCGGGCTGCCATAATCGGCGTCTGTTATGTTTATCCTAATGGAGTTTACCCTGAAAAGCTATCGCGGAGGTTCAGTTTTGAAATCGTAAACACTGATATAAAGTAAAACAACCAAACTGAAGCTTTTGTTACTCAAGCGCTAGATCATGAAGGTAACATCAGTAAATAATTTATTAAGGCAAAGAAGAATAAACTTTCTTAATCTGGGCCATTACGACCAGTAAGAATGCAGTTCTCTGAAAAGTTTTTGCTCGTGTCGCTTTCTAGGCATATAAATCCTATGAAGTTAGTAGACCACGATGCATGGCCCTGAAAATACACTCGATTTACCAATTAAATAGATTAGGCATTAGTCTTGTATCTAAATCTCTGTATTTATAATAATTATAGCTTTTCCAGCCACGGTGGTCATTTCTCGCATGGCAAACTGATCTTGCCTAAGAATCAGTTGGCTAGTAACTCATCTCAGGTTCCAGCACAGTCCGGACCTGTTATGACAGTAGCTTTTGGCTTGAGACCGGGAGTTGGGCCGATGAAACCAATATTGGTCCAACTAAGCGAAGAGGGAAAGCGATTTGGCGTACCTCCCCATGCTTGTGATGGGGCAGGTTACCAGTGCTTCCTCCTTTTGATGTGGATGGTTATGGCGTAAATTCTGGTCGGATTTGTGCTGGCCACTCGCCCTACAGATCACTCAAGGAATACATAAATTGGATTGAAAGGAAGTTCAATCAGACAAGAAAGAAAAAACGCACCATCTTAGAGCCTTAGTATCATTCACATCATATATATTACGATTATAAATAAAAAAGATTCTGACTAGTGAGTTGAAGTCAGTCGAATCTTAGCCATCTACTTGAACTCATATCTTAGCTTAGACGTAAAGCAGTGGTACATTCTGTTCCTGTTTCACACGGTCTATTCTGAGGCCAACCAACATGATTAAAATGATCAAATTCTATTTGACGCTCACTCGCTCGAAATATGATGGAACAGGATTGGCATTCCATGTTATGAGGAGTTTTATTAAGGAGATTTTCGAGGTGTTTCCTGTCGCTTAGGTTTGTAATTTGGTTCGCGGGTGACTGTGTTATAAGGTTGTTCAGTCTCCTCGCTCTACCACACCTCGTAGCCATTCATGCGGGCGCCTCTGTCGATGCCATTCCAGGGTGTGCATCTCAAACAAATGTGTGACAGCCCCCAACGTTCCATTTATTGGATAAATAAGTATTACACTAGTATTTCTGTTTGAATGTTTTTACAGTGCTGAGTACTAACTCTTAAAGAGTATTCTTGCTTTGAATCATCGAGTGAAGATCTAGCCTTTTTATAGTTATATATGATGTTACTAAGGCAATGTGCAATTCCTATATTATTTATCCTATAATCAACTCATAATATCAATATATCAAGATGTTTGATTTTTGATCTCTACAGATTTTATCACATCTCTAATTTGGAAACTTACCATTGGTTATGTTTCTGTTTGTATATTGCGATGTTGTGTATGTTCTTGTGCAATAGCTGTGTTTATAGGCCACAAGTTTATGAGACAGACAATAACATTGATCATTATATAGACACCTACATACAACTGAGCAAAATGCCAAAACCATTGCTGTAAATACAAACAAAAATGCAAAGGATTCTCTGTCTTGGTGCCTCTAGTCTCTTTGAAATCTGCTCCTGCACATGAACTACTATATCCTTAACGACATTGTCTTTTGCCTTTCAATGTGTTTGTGTCTTTCAATCTGAAAAGCAATTATAAAGATAAAGCAAGAGCAGCCTTGCAATGATACAAATAGTTTCCTTTGTATATGTGCACACATAGACCATGTCAGAAAGGCTCAAATACTGCAATTTTTAATAATATGCGCGTTGTGCGGCGTCTCAAACTAATCTCTGTTGTTGACATTGAACGCTCTTGTTTTCGTTGCCAATTGGATTTTTTATATTTGACATGGAAAAGAAGAGGTGAGTGTGGGGTTAAGTCACTCATTGTGCAAGTCACAAGCAAGTCTCAAGTCATAACTTCAAAGTCTTCAAAGCAGAGTCCCAAGTCACTGTGGTGAGAATCAAGCAAGTCCAAAGTCAGTCATTGCTCAGTTCAAGCAAGTCCAAGTCAAGTCCATAACAAAATCTGATGATCTAACCCGTTTGAAAATTTAAAATCGGTTAAGTGGTTCATAAGTTGAGTTTTATTTCAACATTAAACAATAACAATGTCTTAACAGCCCAGTGTGAAGGAGTTCAAGTACCTGGGGTCTTGTTCTGCGAGTGAGCGGGACGTGGAGAGCGTGAGATTGGCCGGAGAATCGGAGCAGCCGGAGCGGTATTGCGTTTCGTTCACCGCACCGTTGTGACGAAAAGAGAGCTGAGGCCGCAAGGCAAAGCTCTCGATCTATCGGTCAATCTTCGTTCCTATCCTCCTCACCTATGGTCATGAGGGATGGGTGATGACCGAAAGGACAAGATCACGGGTACAAGCGGCCGAGATGAGTTTTCTCAGGAGGGTGGCTGGCTTCTCCCTTAGGGATAGGGTGAGAAGTTCAGTCATCCGTGAGGAGCTCAGATTAGAGCCGCTGCTCCTTTGCTTAGAAAGGAGTCAGTTGAGGTGGTTCGGGCATCTGGTAAGGATGCCCACTGGGCGCCTCCCTTGGGAGGTGTTCCAGGCACGACCAGTGGGGAGGAGACCTCGGGGAAGACCCAGGACTAGGTGGAGAGATTATATCTCAACACTGGCCTGGGAACGCCTCGGGATCCCCCCGTCAGAGCTGGTCAATGTGGCTCGGGAAAGGGAAGTCTGGGGCCCCCTGCTTGAGCTGCTGCCCCTGCGACCCGACCCCGGATAAGCGGATGACGATGAGATGATGAGATGAGATGAATGTCTTAACAGCAAAACATTCCAAAACCATTATGTGAATAGTTTGAATTTTTTTTCATTACCTCCAACCTATGAACAGAATCAAATAGAACCTCTAGGTGGCTGTATACGAGAACACTTCAATCAGTCAATCTCGCAGACACTTTGCTTACCTTTTTTTGTGGGTTTTGTAGTGACGGATGAAGTTAGATTTTTGAGCTGCAGACCTGGCATACCGCTGTCTTCTTTTTCTTACTATCATGGACATGTAATGCTTGAACCCAATTTGAATTATTTTTTGTCTATTAGGTGTGTATGTATGTATGTATGTATGTATGTATGTATGTATACAAACCTAATAGATAGGCTACCTAATGTTGCGTTGGAACACGCAAGACCGGTAACCATAGCAACGCTGGTAAACAAACCCCGTGAAGCCCAACCCCCACGAGAGCTCCCCGCGCTGCGGCCATCGTGATATTATATGTGGCGAGCGGTGACTTTTTACTGTGGTCATGCTGAAGTGTCAATACCATGCGCGCCCGTGGGGGGGCATTATATTTTTTAATAAAAAAATATTATATGGTTAGTGGAAACAGCTTGTAGTGATCACGTTGGTCCAGAGTACATTTGATCACTATAAGCGGTTGATTACTAAAACCGAATTGTTATTATACAGTATTTACACTTATTTTTTTATGGAGAACATCATCTATATGCCAGTTGTATAGTTTTTCAATGATGAGAAAAATGTAACGAAGCGGTCGTCAGCGCGATCCTTCTCTCGTCAGCTCCAACTCACCCGTCTGGCACCTCAATTCACAGACCACAGCTGGTTTTTCCGCACACAGCATTTACAGTAACTCACTGACACGTCTCAGATCAGTAGGCGCTGCTGCCGGTGTGTGTTTTTAAAACGAACTAGGCTAGTAGCGCCGCAGATTTCTCTGCGGCGCTACGGCGCTACTATTTTTGCGCATGCGCGTTGGCAGATAAGCTGCTTCACTGACAGCTTTTTTGCCATTCAAAACGCTCATCTCCAGTAAACACGGCCTTTAGAGACGAAGAGGAGCAGCAGCGAGAGACATCTTCACCACTGGGAGAGTGCCTTGGTTATGGCTTGACGGAGGAGGTTGGATTCAGGAAGCGGAGCGAGTTGGCGGCATCGAGGAGAGTCAAACAAAAGTATTAGTGATATGCTAAGATGGAGTTTGGACCTGGAAGATTGGCGAAGTCTGGTATCGTTAGTGATGATATGGAGTATGATGATTCAGATGCAGAAGTGTGGAATCCCGTGACCAGTATGAAAAAGAATAGAACAAGAAGGTGTTCTGAGATGAGTGATAGTGACAGAGAAAAGCAGAATGAGTCGAAAAAAGCAAGGAGGAAGGAGGAAGGAGAAGTGTGGAAAAGTGATTGTGGAGTTGAAGAGATATCTAGTAGCAAGCTACACCCAAGTCAAACTGTCGAAAGCTATGAGGAATGAGATTGGTTCGGTCAAAACAGGCAAGGTTCTTTGAGCAAAGGAAGGATGTTAATAGAAGCTGTTAAACAAGGATCAGCAAGAAAAAGATTTTGAAAATGAGTACACTGAAACGAAGTGAGAATCAAAAGTCATATCCCTGGTATAAATCGTAAGATACGTGGAGTGATAACCGGAGTGCCAATAGACTTAAGTATTGAAGAACTGCAGAAAGAAATCAAGGGAGCCAAAGTGACTGTTGAAAAAAGGTTGTCCACACCAGATACCAGGGGAAAATAGTGGACAGTTTGTCTGTGCTTATTCAGTTTGAAGGGGCAATAAAGGATAAGGTTACGATTGGATACCTGAGTTACCCGGTTAGAGAATTTTGTTCCCAGGCCATTGCGGTGCTTTAAATGCCAGAGGGTTTGGGCATATAGCAGGACCAATGTAGGGCAAAGCCAAGATGTGCAAATGTGTGCAGGGGAACATGAATACGGTAAATGCGAGGCAGAGGCTAAAGCTAAATGCTGCAATTGTGGGAGGGGATCACAGTGCGGCATATCAAGGATGCGAAGCACAGATTAAAGCAAAAGAAATTCAGAAATATAAAGTCCAGAATAAAGTAACATATGCAGAGGCAATCAAACAAGTAAAAGGACCACAAGGTGGTGCAAGTGTGGGGTGTTGTTGAACCCTCTGAGTATTCCACAGCAAGCTTTAGAGCCAGTAGGTTTGCAATGTGATGTGAATAAGGACACTTTGATTGTGGATAAGGCTAACTTTGTATTCTTCATGGCGAAGGTCATAAATCTAGCTATGCAAGGACAAAAGTACAAGGTCAGATCGGATAAAGATTGTTGTGTGGAGGCAGCAAGGGAATACTTAGACATAAAGGATGTAACGGGAGAGAATGGTACAGGATGAGATCAATAGAAATGAAGGGTGTTACTAAGTTAGTATAATAATGGTGTTCCTTATTCTGCAGTGGAATGCCAGAAGCCTGATATCGAATGGGCAAGAATTTAAGAGATATATAGAGAAATTAGACGTTAAACCAGAAATCATTTGTATACAAGAAACATGGATGAAATCACACTTGGATTTTAAAATTGTAGGATACAACTCAGTTAGACTGGATAGGAATGAGCGGCAGGCAGGGGGATGTGCAACGTTTATTAAGGAAGGAATATTGTATGAAAGAGTACCAATGAATTATGAAACTAGTCTAGAGATAATGGTTATTGAAATCTGGGTTAATAAAAGGAAAATGACTATAATCAATGTGTACAATCCATGTAAGAAAATTAAGTTGGAGGAATTGGAGAGGGTAGAGACAAAGGCAAAATGCTTATATGGTGTGGAGATTTTTAACGCAACACAGCACGTTATGGGGGAGGAAGGAAAGATGATGATAATGGGAAGGTGATAGAGGAATTAATGGACAACAACAAGGGAATAGTTTGTTTAAATAATGGGGAGGGGACAAGAATAAATGTAAGCAATGGGGTGGAGTCAGTGTTAGATCTTACACTAGTAACAGATACACTGGCAGGAGTATGTTCATGGGAAGTAAGGAAAGAAACGACTG
Organism: Melanogrammus aeglefinus; assembly: GCA_900291075.1. Lineage (NCBI taxonomy): Eukaryota > Metazoa > Chordata > Actinopteri > Gadiformes > Gadidae > Melanogrammus > Melanogrammus aeglefinus. The sequence continues at coordinate 5,832 of OLKM01006092.1, read as the reverse complement.
TTGGAAGTGATCACTATCCTATAATCATTGGAGTAGAATTGACAATTGAAGAGTGCAATCTAGAAAGAGTGTTGAATTGGGACTTTCACAATGCAGAGTGGGAACTATTTAAGGAAATAAGTGAGAAAGAAATGTTAGAAATTGAGATAGGAGAAGATGTTGACCAGCTAAATACGAATGTGTGCAGAGTTATATTAGAGGCTGTTGAGAGAGAACAATTAAGGAGGAAAGAAGGAAAAAGGGAAAAAAGAGGATGGTACCATGGTGGAACAAAGAATGTAGTAAAGCAATCAAGAGTAGAAATAAAGCATTTAGAAGGCTAAAGGGAAAACCATAGGTTTGAGAACCTTATTGAATATAAAAGAAGTCAAGCAAATGTAAGGAGAAACTATTAAAAAATGCAAGGAAAACTTGTTGGAGGGAATTTTTGCAATTCGGTGGGGACGGGAAACGGAAATTGGGGACACAGATTTTGGGGCCATGATTAAAAAGATGAATGGAGTTAAGAGAGAATATGGATATCCAGTTTTTGAAGGTAGGGGAAAACAATAGCAATGAAGGAAAGAAGAAAAGGGGAGATGTTAGCAAAAGGCTTTTTGTGAAAAGTTCATAGTTCAGAAAATATTAGTGAAGAGGGAAAAAGAGGGAGGGAGGCTACTTTAGTGGAGTATGAAAGTGTTGATGGCAAGATGAGGAAGAAAATGAAGATTTGCTTTAATAAGACTTTCACAATGACAGAAATGAATCGTTGCATTAGGAAAACAAAGATGACCGCACCAGGAAAGGATCAGGTTTGTTATATAATGATAAGTAATTTAAGTGAGGCAGCAAAAGGATAATATTATTGGAGTTATACAATAGAGTTTGGAAGGAAGGTAAATTACCAGAGAAGTTGGGAAGGAGGCAGTTATTGGTACCAATACCTAAACCAGGGGAAGGACAGTTCTAACCCAGAGAAAACTATAGGGCCAATTGCCTTAACATCGAATATATGTAAAATAATGGAGAAAAATGATAAATGAAAGAGATTAACATACTATATGGAGAGTTAAAGGATTTATGTCAAAAGTATTCAAGAGGTGGGTGTTTCAGAAAGGGGGAGGAACACTATGGATCCGACCATATGCCTAGAGCGCATGAGATCAGAAAGGCACAGATAAATAAGGAAAGTGTTGTAGCTGTGTTTTTTGATATTGAGAAGGCATATGACATGATGTGGGTAGAAGGATTATTAGTTAGATTAAGGAAGTTGGGAGTTAAAGGGAGAATATACAGATGGATTGAAGATTTTTTACTGAGAGATCAATACAGGTGAGAAGTAGGAAAAAGCTTGTCAGGGAAATTTAAAATAGAGAATGGAACACCACAGGGGAGCATAATTAGTCCACTATTATTTTCCATTATGATAAATGACGTTTTTGAAGAAATAGTGAGTGGTATGGGTTTTTCATTATTTGCAGATGATGGGGCAATATGGAAGAGGGGGAAAAATTTGAAAATTCATTGTTAAAAAATTACAGGAGGCAATCAATAGAGTGGAGGAATGGTCTTATAAATGGGGTTTTAAAGTTTTCGGTAGGGTAGGACAAACATAATGTTTTTCACACAGGAAAAAGAGTGGGAGATGAGATTTAAAGTAAAACTTTATAAACAAGACCTAAAAAGAGTTAAAACACTTTAAGTTTATTAGGAATGTGGTTTGATGAAAGGTTAACATGGAATATACAACATTCAGAAGGTGGTGGACAAATGTAGAAAAGGTTATAAATATAATGAGGTGTCTAGTTGGAAAAGGAGTGGGGGGCGGAATAGAGTGGCACTAAAGGGTATATTATGATGGTTTAATTAGAGCGTTTATAGATTTATGGGAGTTGTGGTATATGGGGCAGCAGCAGAGACACATATGAAGAAACTGGAAGGGATACAGAATCAGGCATTGCGTTTATGTACAGGCGGGTTTTAAAAACAACACCTATAGCTGCGCTGCAGGTAAGAAATGGGGGGTCATGCCTATTGATCTGAGAAGGCTGCAATTGTCACTGACATACTGGGTGCATTTACAAGGACATAGCAAGGAACATCCAGCGCAAGACACGTTAAAACCTAGTTGGGAAAAAGAGAAAAAGGAAGTTAGGAATTTTGGTTGGACAGCAGTGCAGAGGGCAGAAAAGGAATTGGAATTGAAAAGATACAGTTTTAGTTCCAACGAGTACCAAATACCAGCACTCGCACCCTGGATTCTTCCAGATGCTACAGTAGATCTGACAATTTTAGAAAGGAAAAATAAAGATAGAGAGTTTGTTTGTAATGCCATAAGTGTGCAGGAGTATATTGATGAGTTCTTATGGGTTATGTAAAGATATATATACAGATGGATCAAAGGAGTGCAAGAAAAGTAAAGTAGGAGTGGCATTTTGGGTCCCGGAGTTTCGGGTGCGGGTGGGTAAAAGGGTCAGTGATGAAGTATCGGTGTATACAGCAGAAATGATTGCAATTTTTATTGGCAATACATTTGGGTAGAGGAAACTAGACCAGTAAGTGTTTTAATATGTTCGGACCTCAAAGTTCAGGTTTTAACCAGTCTACAGAGCAGTAAGTCGGATAGCAGGCCGGACAATTTTAATAGAGATTAAAACAGATTTTATATAGAATAGAGATGATGGGTATAACAGTGGTGTTTGTGTGGGTACCGGCACATATTGGAGTGAGAGGGAATGAGGTGGTAGATAAGGTGGCAAAAGAGGCAACACAAATGTGTAGGAAATTGAATTACGTATAAATATCAGCACAAGATGGAGGGTAAAAACATAATTTAAAAGGAAAATGAAGGAGAAATGGCAGAAGAGGTGGGAGAGAGGAGAGGAAGGGAAGGTGGTTTTTATAAAATTCAGAGGGAAAGTAGGAGAGGCCAGGGAAACAGGAAAGGAGCAGAAAGGGAAGAAACCCGTAATATCAAGGCTGAGATTTGGACATACAGGGCTAAATGCATCGCTATTTATTGTTCAAAAACATGACACAGGGAGGTGTGATCATTGTGAGGAGCAGGAAACTGTAGATCATGTAATGAACAGCTGTAGGAAGTATGAAGTAGAGAGACGACAAATGCAGGATAAGTTTGGCAGAAAATTAAAGAAAGATATGAGTTTGGTGAATATATTTAAGGAAGAGGTCAGGAGATAGATGCTATAGGCACGTATTTGGATATCTAAAAGAAACACATTTGATAAAGAAAATATGAAATCCGGGTAACTCAGGGTTACAATAGTAAATAAAGACGCATAAATAAACCAGTAGGTGGCGGTAATGCACATGTTTGTTTGCCAACTGCCAATAAAACCAAAAAGAAGAAGAAGAAGAACACGGCCTTTAGCAACTGTACTAGTCGGTGTCACAGTGCGCATGCGCGAAACAAGCTGTCAGCTTTCCAGCTTTTCGCAAGCGAAACAGATTAGGCACGGATTTAACACCAAAACAGTAAAACTAAGGTATTGTATAATTGAACACACTGCCAGATTAATATTTTCAATTATTTTTATTGAAGGGCTTGGGCATGCACTGCATTTAGCTTATTATGACCGCTCGCCCATATTGTATAGCCTACTATTATATATATATAACGTTATAAGAAAGACGCTGTCACCGAGTATGAGAGGAGAGTTGAAGATGGCGGTTGACCTAGTTTCAAAGTGTATACCGTTTATATACCGGTGTATCACTCGGTGTGAAAATGTCCACACCGCGGCAACCCTAGTGCCATTGCATTTATTTTATTTATTTTATTTATTTGCGACTCGAGTCTGACTCGAGTCAAGTCATGTGACTCGAGTCCCCCATGTCTGGTGATTTAAGCAGGGATATATCAGTATAGGGGCATCAGTTTACGATTCAAATCCAAGATGTAATTGATTCAAAGACAGAAAAAAAAAAAAACTCAGTTCTGAGTCAGGAAATCTCCCTACCAAGTGATGAAGTATATCTAATAGCATATCCACTGGCATGTACGATATATGAAATAGTGTAGGCTTAGCATGTATGCTAATTGGAGGTGCAGAGGGTGTTCGGGTATGCTCCTCACCTGGCGGAAGTCTCGACCGTGGTGCAGACACAGTCCTCCCCAGCCCTGCTCGTCCTTCCAGCCTCGGCAGGGAGCTCCCGCAGCACCCAGCCTCGTCGTTTGCGTTGTAGGGAGACGAAGGCGTCGTATGGATGAGCACCCTTGTCTTGTCTTTGAGTGTAGGAGGAAACGCCAGCATGAGGTTGATAATGCATAGACCAGATGCCACTGGTACGGAAAATGTGGTGAAGGAGAACTGCTATGGTCATGATGACCGCGGCATGTCCGTTGAATATAAACAGATGGAAGCCCATGTACCGTACATGAAACGGACGGTCAATCGCCAAAAGTTTTTCTCCCATTGGAGGTTTGGTGGGAAGTTGCATTTCAAAGTTGTACGCGCATCAAACACTTGTGTTTGCTTGTTGTTGATTACCCATTGGAGGAACCACGCATTGTCACAGTTACAGGTGAAGCTATTACCCTGCAAATCCAGGTATTCAAGGGCTGACAGAGACAGCATCACTGGCTCTGTAATCACAGAAAACGTATTCTTCCCCACCTGCAATAACTCCAGCTCTGTGAGGTTAGCATGGAGCAGAAAATCTAGAGACCTTAGGTTTGTTTGTGAAAAGTAAAGCCTTTTTAGTTTTTGAATCGGGGAAAAAAAATTGTTGGGAATGTCTGTGAAAGCATTTCGAGACAAATGAGCCATATTCAAAATTAGGAGTATATTTTGAAGGTGTGGTTGGATGCAAGGTTTTAAGCTGGTTACGTCGATATCGAGTATTGACCGATTTGTCAGGCCTTGCAGAAAGTTTTGAGGGAAGTTGGACTATGAAAGATCTGTGTTTGATCTGGAAATAAACATGTGTACTCAGTTGATGAAAGCTCGGCAAATGGTGGATACGGAAATAGGCTCTACGATGCATATTTAAATGTGATGCTCTGGCAAATTCAATGTCTTTAAAGCTGTTCAAGTCACTAAAAGCAACCGTTTGTAATTTCAGTTATTTCATTTGATCGGAGAAGTAAAGTTTGGCTAAGACTGACAGTCCAATAAAAAGTTCCATTTATTAAGTCGTTTAATTTATTTCCATCTAATGCCAAATTCTTGAGTGAATTCAGGGCTTTAAATTCTCCATGATCTAAAACAGTTATTTGATTGTTTGACAAAGAAAGATCTTCAAGTCTTGGCATGTTTTTTTTCTTGAGGGCCGGTTTAATTGATCAATGCTGCTGTTCTGTGTACCATTTAAGACTTTTAAAGGACCAAATCTTTGAAAACACAAATCCTTGAGAGCCAGGAGAGGCCATATGGATAGATGGAGCTTTCTGCAGATACTCTTCATTACTGGGCAAAATTTCCCTCACAGCCAAGAACATTGATGATTATTGTAGCTAGAGATCCAGTTTTAAAGCATTTGAGTTTTCTTAAGGCACAGGGGCAAACTGACGTGTCCGAGACCAGTTCTAGGACTTCATGATAATAATAGTCTTAAGCTTCCTAAGAGATTTTAAACGAATTGTTCAGAGATGCCAGGTTATCTCAGTTCATCCCCAAAGTCTAAATATTGTCCAGAATTAGTACACAAGTGCAGACATGTCCACGTGTAATAAATGTCAGATGTTAATTATGAGATTCGAAACGAGGTCAGCATTGGGTTTTACAGGAAAATATTGATGAGAACCTGCAGGTGCTTATTTATATGGTGTGTCATTCAGATACCTCAGTGAGGAGTTAAATGTCTCTAGCACTTCCTGCCAGTCCGTGTATT
>OLKM01006091.1:0-15147 GCA_900291075.1 Melanogrammus aeglefinus | reverse complement strand
AAAATACTGTCACTTAGGCTATATCTCTGCTTTATCAATGAATACACCCCCCCCCCTCCTTCCAAAGAGTCTGAATTGAGACATTTAATTTCCTTAATTAAGAACATGTTTTTAACTAGCATTTTTACTAGAGCTTTCGGCCTTTACGTCTGTCTTCTAGTTGTGTGTGCCGTGGATGCACAATTAATTGCCTGTGTGTCCATTGACGCATTTGGATTAAAACCTCAACGAGCCAGATGTCTAGTGGCCCACGGCCATGCTTAATGCTAGGTCCCGGCCTATGCATTACAGCATGGCTATATGGTTTAGCATCGAGCCATTGTGTTACCACACACACACACACGCCCACAAAGACCACACAACGCCGCACAAACACACGAACCACGGACACACACCACACGCAACAACATCACAGGCAAGCCAACACCATTGCACACGCACACGCACGAAAAACACATGTATTCTTAATTTTCCACACAACTATTTCTGTGCTCTCTTGACTGGAATTGTGACACTGTGAGTTCCCTCTGTGGGAATATTGACAAAAAGCAGATCATTGGACCCAGACGGACCACGAACTATGAATATATCATGTGTCATGACGCGGGTGCGGGGGGGGGGGGGCTACAAAACGACTTCCCATTTTAAAGACTAGTGAATAGAGACATTTAGAGCATAGGATGCACCTCACGTTTCATAAAGGTTCCTCATGAATGTCTGACGACGAAGAGACGCAAACCTAACCCTACCCTTAAAGTTCTATTCGAACAAAGAATATCGAAAGAGGAGACACACAGTGTCTCCAGTGCCCCCACCCCCTCCCCACTAGTTACTAGGTCTTATCTTCTAACTGAAGGACTCTGCTCTGAGGCCCCTGGCCCGCACAGGGCCGGTCGCAGGCCCCGGGATCTCTGTCCATCAAGCATGTTCCTTCACCTGCGGCTCAGTGTACCGCTCAGACCTGTAACCGCTGGCTAAACAGGCCCGCCTGCTTAGGTTGGGCCCCTGTTCAGGGCCCCCCTCGGTCCCAGGAACAAAGAGAGAGAGAGAGACGAGACGAAAGAGAGAGAGCCAGGACAGAAGCAGAGAGACAGCGAACGAGAGATACAGGAGAAAGATGAGAAAGAGAGAGAGAAGAAAGAGTATACAGAGACAGAGACGAGACAGAGAAGAGATGAGAGAGAGAAAGAGAGGGAAGAGAGGAGAGACGAGAGAGAGAGAGAAGCACAGAAGAGCGAAGACACGAAGAGAAGGAGAGAAGGAGCCCCTTGGATTATAGGGTACACTTTAGCATTTGACTGACAGCGCGAACGGGCGCAGCATCTTGAACGGGACCATGAGCGTTCCCTGCAACGTGGCCAGCGCCCCCCCAGGAGTGCAGCACTGGAGGAAATTGGGGGGGGGGGGACTTGCGTTTTTCTTCTCTCTTGTCATCATTAATTGCTGCCACCAACCGCCGATCATCCATGTGCTGAACAGTTAGCGGCTAGATATCGCCAGTAGCTCAGGAGTTAGAGGGGTTACCTGGGCCCGCGAGGTTGCTTTTCCCATCCCAGAGTTCGAGGTGTCCCCGAGTGAACCCCTCCCCTGATGCTCTGACGGCGGCATGTCCCTGCTGGTCGACTCCGCGTCGGCTGTAAGACGGTGAAGATTGGTTTAAGGCGCTTTTGGATTTGAATGCATCGGCAAAGTCCCCTCAATGGAATGTAATCGTAACAAACCGTATAGCCGCAAGCGCCGCATACAACTTAGCATCAGACGTCTTATTCTCTTCTTCAACGCAAAAACAGCACGCAAAAGAGACCACCATCAGGTGTTGCGTTTCAGTGTGCTGAGTGGGAGAGAGCTTCGGGTCACGAAGTTCTCACCACTCCAGCACCACCGCGAGAACCAACACCCTGATGGTGTTCTCTTTTGGAGCGCGGTGGACGAGGGGAGGAGGAGGGGAGGGAGGGAGAGGAAGGGAGCAGGAAGGGAGAGAGGGAGAGGGAGCAGGAGGCAGGCGAGGGAGCGAGGAGGAGGAGGAGGCTCGCACTGTAAACAACCGACGTTTTAAAAAACGCAACACAAGCTATGTTTCGTCATCCTGAAGACAGACAGCCCCACCCAGGGAGGCCTGCACCGTTCAACAAGCCCACAAATCTGAAATTTCCCTGCGAGTGAGAGATTTACGCTCAAACCGCCTCCCGTCCCAGCTCGGCGCAGCGCAAGCCCCCACTCCGACGTGATTCACCGTCATCTAACGTATCTTAATACCCGCGCGCCGCCGCCCATCCACCTATGCCGTCAACGCGATGCGAACCTTATTAGCCATCATAGGTTATGATTGAAGGTACTATATGGCGTTAAAACGACGTGAGGTGGAGGGGGGGTCACAGTTAATAGGCAAATAGTGATGTCAGGTATCTTAAGAGCAGGACGTATGGCATAGTTATTATGATGAGACGTCCGTTAAGGTACTGATGGAAGTCTTGTATATCATAATGATTCGTCTCGATTCTGGTAAGTGATTATGGTACGGATAAAGTGATTCCATGTAAGGATAAAGGTGATGTCATCGTTATTAACAAGTGAGTCATAGTGATGATTAAAATGATTCCATTTATGGTTAATATATGTCATGGTTATGTAAGATGATTCTTTCTTGATGAAGGTATATCGTTATGATAAAGTTATGTCTTGTATTGATAAAGGTATGTCACGTTACTGAATTAAAGATGACTGCATTGTTATGATAAAGCGTGATTCATCGTTAGTAAAATATGTCATTATGAATAAGGTGTCTCCTTATGAAAAGATATTCATTGCTATGATAAAGTGAGGTCATCTATGAATAAATATGATGTCATTGTATTTATACAGATGGCGGACCTAGCACGTGCTGCTCTTCGCACTGACCTCAGGCGGTGAATCCGGAGAGTTTCAGACAGAAGGCCGTTCTTGCTTAGCCACGGGCCACTCTACGATCTGAGCGTTGCCCAGGAAACTGTCTCTGGGTGAAAGAGAGGGGCGAGAGGGGAGGCGGGGGGCGCAGGTGGAGCTTCCACATCGCAACACACCAACCACACCGACTCACAGTCAGGCACGCACGGACAGGGCTGAGACCCCTTCGGAATCTGAGTGACTGGCAAGGAGCGTTTGTGACAGTAACCGTTTCCAACTTGTACCTGGCGACGTCATCATCCTTTGTTTGGACCATAATGAGATTATCATGTCCTCATTATGGGCTGTATTATTCCCCAAAACTCCAGTACCTGCGCATTTCAAGGATGGTTTGAAAGTGCAGGTCATCATCCTCATCACCGTGATTAGAGTCCTAATTGTCACTCTGTTCCATTCGTCATTGGCACCAGCGCAGTAGTGAACAACAAATCACTTCATCGATCAGCAACCACACAGAACTACACAGCTGAATAAGTGTTACATTAGATGGAATAATAGATTACTGTATCACCGATCATTATAAACTATCATAGTACAAATATATATAAATATGTGTGTTCACATCATATTCATATATTTATCTAAATATATACGTATGTATAAACACAATATGTAATAATAAATATTTACACATATATATTTGACACACAAATATAAAAATCTATAACTGTAAATTTACCATAATTTCACAATATGCGTATTTTCACTGAGAGAGAGAGAGAGAGAGAGAGAGAGAGAGAGAGAGAGAGAGAGAGAGAGAAGGAGAAGGGAGAGAGAGAGAAGAGAGAGAGACGAGAGATGGAGAGAGAGACTGAGAGAGAGAGACAGGAGATGTGACGGGAGCCCGGTTCAGGGCAGGGAAGCAGTCACTGCAGTATCCCCCCCCATACACCGCACACTACAGACTGCGTTATTAACGCAAGTAATACACAACACACAACATAACCATTGAACGACCGTAATCACACGGCAATGTGCAGTAACACAACTGACACACAAGTGGCACAAATACACCCAAAGATAAAACCCCATGAACCCCCTAAAATGTCTGCACCGAAGGACCAGAGCCCGTAAGTAGCCCAACAGGAAACCCCTCCCAGATCCCTTGCGCATCCAGAACCAGCGTCGCCCCCGCACAATACCTTAACAGAGGATTAAATAAACATTCCACAGTCCAGATGGGACCTAAGTAGGGCACATGCCACAAAAACACACCTGACGCGCTGCGGTTGCTGAGCGCGCACGCGGGTGTCGTATGTGAGATTAGGCGATATGTGCATGCGGCTGCTCACGGCTGCTGTGGTGACAGCATCTCTGAGTGAGTATCACGATGCATCTAGTGTACATCTCCACACCGCTTGACACCAGCGCGATTTTCCACATAAAACGGACGACCATCGCTGTTCCGCTCTCCTCAGATCCTCGCGGATGATGCTTCGTAAGCCTTACCCGCCATCCTCGCGAGAGTCTTTAAGAACACGGTAAAATTGCCTGAGGGCCTCTTTGCGAGCGTGCGGCAGCCACATCAGGAGCGACACTTTAGCTCTCATCTAAAAATAAATGCTTTTCTGCCACGAAAGTCTGCTGCAATGATGCGCGCAGATCTCCAAACGCGTGGAAATGAGCAGCCGCGACACCATAACCGTGTCATAGCTCCGCGAGACGCCCACGAGACGGCCGTTACAGCTCCCAGCGCGCGCCGTTCAGTGGACAGATCGGGCGCGTGCCCGCCTTGGAGTCACCCTTCAATCAGGCTGAAATGTATCGTGCTCAGTGAGTCTACGAAGTGAGTTGTGGCGGGAATCTGACCTCGACTCCGCGCGATGAATTCAGACCGCCTGCTGCTGTGACCTCCCAGGCGGAAAATAGACGGACTACTAAACCAAACAGTCCAATCAGAGCCCAAGCTCGTCCGGTCGGCCTTTAGAGCACGGGAGACGGAGGCTGACACCGCGTCATACCACAAAGTCCGCAGCCAGGCTCTCGAGGCAGGCCTCGTTCTCTGACTCCAATTAGGAGTTCCGGCGGCGGCCGGACGCGGGCAAACCAAAGCGCGCGGCAGAGGAGGAGCGCTTGTTTCTGTGCGCTGCTGATTTCAGCCTATAATATATTATTATTATTATTATTATTATTATTATTATTATTATTAATATTACTATTAATATTATTATTATTATTATTATTATTATTATTATTATTATTATTATTATTACTATTATTATTATCATATGTATTTAGATGAGCAGCACACAGAAGAGCACCTTTCATTGAACCCGTCCTGAAACAAATAAAAACCCTTAGAACTATTTAAAAGAAAAAAACATCTGTTACATAACGTAGGCTATTTAAAATAAAAACATCAGATCATAGCGACCGATACAACTGAACCACAAGGCTGTGCTATCGCCGCTTCCGTAACCCATGAGTGGTCCCGTAGCTCCATCGTCCCAGTCCCATGGACCAGGCGGCTCACTGGTCGACCTGAGCGGGACTCAACCTCCTGATGATGTAAACACGGACTTTAAAGTACGCGGAGGAACTTTGGATCTCTGAGGTGGTCGGTAAACCCAGCGCTTCACGCGCTCTGACTCCGCGCGCTTCCCGCGGTCTGATGTAACATCACGACTGCCACGACATGTCGCCGGAGTCAGATTAGTTTAACAACACACAACACACACACACACACACACACACACACACACACACACACACACACACACACACACAACACACACACACACACACACACACACACACACACACACACACACACACACACACACACACACACACACACACACACACACACACACACACACACACACACACACACACACAGAACCGCAGGAGGTCACTCGTTTCAAACAGCAGAGTAAATAAAAAGCGATGCTCAGTGATGCGCGAGGAAGGGGGGGGGGACTTACCGCTCGAGCGCCGGACAATGTTCTCCAAAAAAGTGTTCTGCGGTGCCACGAGCCCTCTCTTTCCCCCGGGCATCGTGCGGGCGGGCCGAATGGTCGGTCGGGGTCCGGAACGGCGGCGCGGCGGGGGGTCGGCGGTCGGTCTCGTGGCTGGGTGTCAGTCGGTGCGACGGAGAAGCTCATCGTAAAACCCCGCGCTTCGGCTGCTCGGGGCGCACTGAGCCACACGCGCGCGCCTCGGCTGCATGCCGCTGCATTCTGCTGTCTCGAGCGATTCTGCCAGCGCAAGACGCATGCGCGCTCTGTTCTCTCCGCTCGCGGTCCGACGGGGCTGGGGCCGCTCTCCTAGCGCGCGCTTTCTCTCCAGGGCTCTCCACGCGCTCCCTTCCCAGGTCAGGGCGGTGTGGGCTCGCGCCGGGGGGCGGGTGTCCGTGGCCACGCGCCTCGGGGACGAGAGGTGCGGGACAATAAACCGGCTAAAGATATTCAGAAGGCGATCAGCTCAAGCAAGAGGCGCGGGTTGAAACCGAGGGGGTTATTTGATGTAGTAAAATCAAATAAAAACATACAAGCGTTGGTCTTCAGATCGTTTCGATTTCACACTCAACACACTCAACCTATTAATCGTCACATCAACAACAAAAACACGCGTGTCCCCTGCACGGGAGTCCCCCCGTGGGAGATAACCTTGTTCAGACGCGTTAATGGCCCCCCCGGGTGCCTAAAGGCCCCCACTGGAACAACAACAACAACTGCGATCGGTGTTCCACGTGCGCGCCGCTGCAGCTGCACGCGCTGTCAGGTCTGCGATGGGCGCGTGGGATTGAGTGGTTTGGGTTCCCGCGAGGCGCACCCAGCGAGGCGCCTCTTCCCAGGGGGGTTGTGGGGTCCCCGTGAGCGATGTCGCAGGACCTTCATAAGTCCCAGGAGGATTCGGTTTCAAGCGATGTTGACTTTGTGCATCACTGTTATTGTACCATGTTAACGATTCTTAACTCTCCCGGTAACGGGGATGGACCCTGACGACATCTATTTCATAAGGGCTCACTAACATACGGGCCTGTGTATTCGTATTTAGCCAGACGACATACGTCTGGAACCGCCTGTCCGTGCTGTGCTCAGTATTTTAGGAGCAGCGTCTCAGGCCTATAAATATGCTGACGCATACGAACGCGGCTCCTTCCAACCACAGTCCTAATTGTTTACGCCGCGTTAATTCCGTGCTCATAAGTGTTAACAAGCAGCGATTCTGTAATTATCAGCCAAATGCTTAAAACAGGCCCGAGGGTCGAGAGACAGCGAGAGAGAGTGGGCGAGAGTGAGCGAGAGAGAGAGAAAAGAAGAGAATGGGTGAGAGACGCTGGCTGTAGCCTGCAGAGGGAGGCGGTTTGAAACTGTGGCGCGCGTTGCCAAATGTTCCCAACGGCGGAACTTAATTGGTTCACGAGCATCACGGGGAGCCAAACGGCTAGGATGTAGCAAACTGTTAGGATGGGGTAGCAAACTGTTAGGATGGAGAAGCAAACTGTTGGGAGGGGGTATCAAACTGTTAGGATGGGGTATAAACAGTTAGGAATCAGAATCAGAATTCCACAAAGTAGAATCAGAAGTACAGAATATTACAATTATTATGCTTGGTTCCTCAAGAGCCACATAGTGGCAACAATATAAAGTAAATAGATAAGTAAAAATAAAAAATAGGGGTAGAAATAATAACTGTAAGGATGGGATAGAAACAGTAACAGTTAGGGTGGGGTAGTAACACTGACAGTTAGGATGGAGTAGTAACAGTTGCCCCGTTTACATGAGAGGTTTAATTCCGAATTAAAATAATTTAATTCCGAATTAAAGTTAATTCAGAATTAAAAATATCATGTAAACACTTAATTCCGAGTGAAAATATAATTCGGAATTAAACTTAATTCCGAATTAAGTGGGTGGTTTATTCCTATTTTAAAGCGGAATTAATTAATTCCTCGATCATGTAAACGTTCCGGTCGTTCTGCGCATGCTCCTTGCGGTGCCCTTCTGTCGCGATGACGCACATATTCCACGCACAGCAAGATGGCGGCCCGGAGCAGACGTTGGTCCCGAGCGGAAGTTATTTATTTAATTAGTACGCTGGAAGAATTGCAAATAATGAAAAGGGTGGACGGAAGAAAACACAAAAACACAGCCGTTGGTTCAAAGTTAACGTTAACCGTGTCTCCTCTACCTCCCTTCTCCGGTACTCCAACTCCTTTCTCCTCCTCCTCAACTGACGAAAACTAAGCAGTAACATATAAATATCGAGTTGCTGCTTCAACAGCATGAACAGAGCAAACATAAAAACTTGTACGATGTGTGTGTCCATAATGTAAACAGACGAAAAAAAGCCGGTTGAAAAAAAAAGCCGGTAGCCAGCTGGAGTTTGTTTTCTTCCGGTGACGTAAATACGTCGACGTGCCCCCCTGTCCAATCAGAAACCTTCCCGACCTCCAGACGTTGAGCGGAATTAAATAAAGGCGATTTAACGTGTTTTCCATGTAAACCCCAATTCGGAATTATTATGTCCATGTAAACTCGAGGGAAAATATTTTAATTCCGAACTATTTAATTTCGAATTAATTAATTCCGCTTTAAAAACATCATGTAAACGTGGTAAGTAACAGTTAGGATGGGGTAGTAACAGTAACAGTTAGGATGGGGTAGTAACAGTAACAGTGCGGAGGGGGGTTGCCAACATGTCCGGACCCCCTCCCTGCAGTAATGTAGGCTAGCTAGTGTTCCTGAACATAAATAGCTTTGGGCTTAAACACACGTTCGTGGCAGTGTGCTGCGGTCCGGGCGTGCTGGCGGTCTTCCAGTCCATGCGGGGGCGCCGGTGTGTGTTGCAGTCCAGGTTGGGAACTGGCGGAGCACCATGTTTTATTCATTTATTAGCCTACATATAGCGGGACCGAAATAACAGCAGTTATTTTAACCGCGGGGTAGAACAATGGTCGGGGCCAGACGGAGTTACCGGCTGGCTTATGAATTGATAACGCCCAACAAACGGTGGTAGAAGATGCGGACAATAAAAACAGCAAAACAGACATCCCATAATAGCCCCGGGCACAGCGTAGTAACGGATAGCGCGATGTTGGCAGAGGACCACAGGGGGTCGGTTCTGGGGGGTTCTGTTGTGGGGGGTTCTTTTCTGGTGGGTTCTGTTCTGGGGGGTTCTGCTCTGGGGGGTTCTGTTCTGGGGGGTTCTGTTCTGGGGTTTCTGTTCTGGGGGGTTCGGTTCTTGGGTTTCTGTTCTGGGGGGTTCTGTTCTGGGGTTTCTGTTCTGGGGGGATCGGTTCTTGGGTTTCTGTTCTGGGGGGTTCTGTTCTGGGGTTTCTGTTCTGGGGGGTTCGGTTCTTGGGTTTCTGTTCTGGGGGTTCTGTTCTGGGGTTTCTGTTCTGGGGGGTTCTGTTCGGGGTTTCTGTTCTGGGGGGTTCTGTTCTGCGGTTTCTGTTCTTGGGGGTTCAGTTCTGGGGTTTCTTTTCTGGGGGAGAGAGAGAGAGAGAGAGAGAAGAGAGAGAGAGAGAGAGAGAGAGAGGAGAAGAGAGGAGAGAGAGAGAGAGAGAGAGAGAGGAGGAGAAGAGAGAGAGAGAGAGGGAGAGACTTCCAGCTCCCCGGTTACAGTCTTCCCCTTCCCTTCTCCGGGGTGGGTGGGGGGGGGGGGGACCCCGGGCGTTTCCTATTGATCTCAAAATAATTAGTCAAAGAAACACCGGCGCTGCTCAAAAGTTCCGCTTCAAGTACCGGCCCGGGTACGCAAGCACACACACATTCTACATTATCGACTCTGTGTGTGTGTGTGTGTGTTTGTGTGTGTGTGTGTGTGTGTGTGTGTGTGTGTGTGTGTGTGTGTGTGTGTGTGTGTGTGTGTGTGTGTGTGTGTGTGTGTGTGTGTCTGTGTGTCTGTGTGTCTGTGTGTGTGTTTGGTGTGTCCGCATGCTATCATTGGCTGCATCTGAGCCGGCCAGCGCGACAACGAGGGTCAACGGCGTCCATGGGCCTCACTCACCTAGTAGCGGCCATCTTGGCTCCAGACGCTAGCGTGTTGGCAACCAAGATGGCCGCTCGTCCAATCAAGTTCTGCCATCTTGACTCCAGACGCTTAGCATGGAGGGGGAACTGATTTCAGCTTTCCAGACCCGGACAGACAGACAGCTCATCGAGTTCTGCCATTTTGGTTCCAAACACTAGCATGGTTGGGGAACTGAATGCTGCAGCGCTTGGCGAGTGTGAGCCATTACCAGTACCAGACTGACGCCAGCGTTACCTGGTACGGTTGGTGACCCAGGGTCAAAAAATGTCCAGATAAGTAAATAAAAATAAATGAAACTAAAGTAAAAGAGAACTCCACTATCGAGAAAAATAAATAAAGGAGTGAGAGCCTGGAATCCATCTCCTTGGAAACGAGAGCTTGATGCTCCGCGCGGCCGGTTGAAGGAATTCTCGCATTTGGAATCAAGATGGCCACTCTGTGAATGAGGGCCATTACCCTTATTGGAACTGAAACCATGGCGGCTTACGACCCTCATCACCACCGGTGACAAGCCCGGCCGAGACGCCAAGTCAAGAGAGAATAAATAGCTCCTGCTTACGGCAGGGTGTTAAAGAAGCTGTTCCTGACGTTTGAGTTTAATTGCGGATGTTCGTTCCAATAAGAGAACGCGCAGAAGAACATACTGCCCCTCCAGGATATTTATGCTCTCCTCTCGCTGATAATTACAACTCCTTATCTCCTCCTCCTCCTTCTCCTCATCTCCTCCTTTCCAGTTGACATCAACTCCTCTGCTCCTCTCCTCATGGGAGGACTCTGGGAGCTGATTCGGAAGCAGCTTGCTATTTTTAGAACGAGAATAAAAAATTGTTTTACCTACCAGGTAAGATTGTACATACAAGAAAGGCTTGGTTGAAGCAGAGAGGAAAGGAAATAAAAATCGAAAAAAACATTTTTTTTTAAACCATGTTTTACGGGCATTAATGTGAGATCCAGAAGTCGTACTGTTATAGCAGAACCTCCGGGGGGGAGATTGCACAAAGTCGTTTCCTGTCTCTTTAGAAAACTCATCCTTGCTAGCAGATTAAGCTTTCAGAAGATGATTGTACAAATACTTATATAAGTATTAAATACGCTTATTCGAGCAGTGGCCGGTCTACACAGCGTTTTATTAGAAACACACTTTCTCCAAGAGTGTCGTTGGAGTGAGGACACAATGTCCTGGCTTGTCTTCCCACCAGGGAAGGGTTTAGCAGTAATGGCCGACGTGTGTGTTTGATGTTGGCCCCTCTCAGATCCCCGCGCCGTGCTTTGAGGCGAGCGTGGAGCGAAGGAACCGTTCACCTGTGGTGTTGACCTCGGCTGCCATCAGACTCTAGATTAACAAGCTAAGGTTGGATCTGCACGGCTCAGACGAGCTGGACTCTGGGACTCCTCCGAGATAACAAAGTAAAAGAGATAACAAGAGATAACACTTTTATTAATAATAAAAGGGGGAATCCCTTCGTTACAACAGTCCAGCAGCAGTGGGAAACACAGGATGAGATACAATGCAATACAAATACAAAGTACTAATGAAAAACTAAAATAGATGCTAAAGTAAATGCTAAAGTAAAGACAAACAGAACAAACAGGGCAAATAAAACAGACGGTATAAACATTAGAAAGTGTAAAGTGCAAGGTGTAAATTATAAAGTGGTTAAGTACGAGTTCTTCACAGTATTTTAAAGTGTATAAGTGCAAATTTAGACAAAGTGGCGGCTGGCAGCACAATGCTTAGGGTCGCTGGTGCCGTGGTTCATCCCGGATCAGCACCATGGACAGCACCGGAGGCACTTCAGGATTCAGACCAGGAACCCTGTAGCGTTGAGACAGCCGGATTCACCTCCTGTGGCGCTGGCTAGGACCCTGATTCGTCAACTCATCGTCAACAGTGGTTTCGTACCCATGACCAATCACAGAACAGCTTGGTTCCTTTTTTGAGGAGACACTTTTACCCAAAGCAACTTGGGGTGAATTTGGGGACCGATCATTGAGGAGCAGGTGTGGATGAAGGGTCATCGTGCAGAAGCAGGTTAGGCTGGAGACTTTAGGGATGGAGCCCAGACCTTTCAACTGGAAGTTAAACATCCGTAGCAATAGACTGTTCAGCCCTCGGCTTAGAAATTCAATAAACTATCGAGTTTTGGTGTTTTAACATTTAGAATTCACAACGCCTCAGATGAGGGATGATTGGGAGCGGATTGTTTCGGAGGAATATCCTGCGATCGATTATGTTATCAGACGACTCTTCCTCTGAATGTCACATTCTGCAGCAGGGGCAACGTGACAAACTATCGGCAGACGGAGGAACGTCGACGGACGGAGAAAGGTTGCGGTGAATCGTTTTCCGACCCCGGCTATTTCCTGCTCCGGTTTCCAGTGGAACATTTATAATGTACAAAAAAAACGTAAAATGTAATTTAAAAACACGACTCATATATATGGGTCAAAACAACTGGGTTCATTATGCTGCTGGCGCTTCGTCAGACGAGGGAAGGGATGACCTAAAATAAATGTGAAAACAATGAATCAGCATTTTACAAACGAGAAAGAGGAGGAGAGGAGGAGGAGGAGGGGGAGGGAGGAGGAGGAGGAGAGAGGAGGAGGGGGAGATGGAGGAGGAGATGGAGGGGGAGGGGGAGGAGGAGGAGGAACGGGATGAGGCCATGGAAGAAGAGGAAAGGAGTGGAGAAGAAAGCAGAAGAGACGAGGAGACAGTAGGAAGGGTGTTTCTCTGCTTGGCGTTTCAAGGAGTGTTAGATATTCACTCCCACGCCGCTGACAGGACGGCTCAATAAGACGCTTCGGGAGAGTCGACTTCCTGCTCTCCCAACATGACCCACCTAATTAACGCAATAGGTGGTCACAACAGGTCACTCATTAAAACATGAATGAATGGATCCCGTAGAGGGGGGACAAGGAGGCGTTCACCACTGTGATATTGATCTTCACACAGCCAGGCTGATCGAGACTTCTAGCATTTCTTTACGTTTATCTGACATTGTTATCCAACCGGTTGAGTTCTTTACGTCATTTGGTAGTCACCTACAGAAAACCACTCACAGATCAGTGTCATAGTAGCAGGGATGAAAGTGATGCTGATGCTAGCTTCTAACACCCAGCTGGCCAGAGGGCCGAGGAGATATATTGAATACTAAACATTGGTATTGTCGCGCCAGGAGTGTTGGTATTGTCGCGCCAGGAGTGTTGGTATTGTCGCGCTAGGAGTGTTTATGATTACGTACGTTACTTACCATTTCATTTAAAGTTCTGCACTATTATATGATTCCCCACTCTGTCATCGATCATACCGCTCCTGATCAGCTTATCAATGACTTCTGATAACTGGTCGTCTCCCACTGCCCATTCTACCCCTGGGACACACACATTGGCAGCTTAATGCCCTGCCCAGAGGCGCCTGGGCAGCCCTCCTCCCCAGTAGAGCCAGCTGCCCTGTGGCAGGTTGACGGTTTGATCGCCCAGCTGCCCCACCCCTCAGGTCACGGTGGGTGGAGACATCAGATAAAACCATCGGACACCAGCCAAGGAAAAAGTGTGTGTGTGTGTGTGTGTGTGTGTGTGTGTGTGTGTGTGTGTGTGTGTGTGTGTGTGTGTGTGTGTGTGTGTGTGTGTGTGTGTGTGTGTCAGACCCTACACATTTAATCTGGTTCAACTGGGTGTGTGGGGTTGTGTCTTGGGACAGCCAGAGAGAGAAGGGGGAGAGAGGGGGGTGGTGTCTTTGGACAGCCAGGGAGAGAAGGGGGAGAGAGGGGTGTGTGGGTGTGTCTTGGGACAGCCAGAGAGAGAAAGGGGGAGAGAGGGGTGGTGTGTGTGTGTCTTGGGACAGCCAGGGAGAGAAGGGGGAGAGAGGGGGGGGGGGGTGGGTGTGTCTTGGGACAGCCAGAGAGAGAAGGGGGAGAGAGGGGGTGAGGAGAGATTGGGGATGATGACAGGAACAGGACAGACCGACGAAGAGAAGAGAGAAGAACAGACGTGAACAGAAATCAAAAGGAGGTAGAGACATTGAGTCAAGCAGATGAATGAAAAGTAAATCAGGATACACAAAAAGATGAAAGAGGGAGAATATGGGGATCTTGAGAGAAAAGAGGGCAAGCCCATTAATCATGAATTCCTACCGACTAGCAGGGGCATGTGATTGTCCCCCTAGCGGTGAAGAAGGGTCACTCACTCTGACTAACCTCCGCTAATGACAACTGTAGTCATCATCTCCCATCATCAGGAACCTCCAACCAACAAAATCATCTGTAGATTTATATCCGAAACACAAAAATAATTGAAAACTAAGTGCAGAGAACGGCGATTTAAGTGATTTTCTACAGCTGCTTTCTATCCAACAACCACGTTCCTATGAAGGTATGATATCGGCCAATACGACATGGAGGCCTACACCAATTAGACAGGGTCCCTGAAGTGCAGACGTGGGTTGTGGACGCTGGCGATGGGCTTCGCGGGGACCTTCATTGAGACGTGCTTTTAATTAACAGCAGGGACTCAGATGTGCGTTCAGGTGTTCAGACGGTCAGAGCTTCCGGTCATTGGCCTATAGAAAGAAGCAGGGACGGTGAAGTTCTAGACTTAAAGAAATTCTTGACAGTCAGACCAGAGCGGACCCCCCTGTCTGAACCGCTGGATGGTTCTCATGTCGGAGGCTGCGGACCTGTAGAGGCTGAGATGTCTGATATGTAAAGAACACCACCGATAATGTAGACTTTAAGCCGAAAGACAATGTATTACTCAGCCGAAATGAATGGAAGACTGTTGAAACTCGTCCTTTGATATCGCTGCCATCTTGTGTTGAAATGTTGAAATTCATCATTTGGAGTCTTGCATTTGGAGTCTTGATTTTTAACTCGGGTTTAAAAAGATGGATGATTGCTCGTGACAAGCCCCTTCCAAAGAGTGGCATCACAGGTGGGATTTCACGTTTGTGCTGGTAAACGGGCCGTTGGAAAATTGTCCATGACCCTTTTACACCTGAAAATTAAACCAACTTTGAGCTATTTTTGGAGTTCTACAAATTTAGAAGAACAATATATTTTTTTGTTAAACATTGAAATAATATATATTTTTACAAGCGGGGCTGATTCTAATAGATGATTCTGATAATTCAGTTTGGTCCTTATAAATATTGACTTAACGACATGAAGACACACGAAACATTCAAAAAATTACTTAATTCAATGTCTGGCTATTATCACAAAA
>OLKM01006090.1:0-15148 GCA_900291075.1 Melanogrammus aeglefinus | reverse complement strand
GCAGTTGTCCTGCGGAATGGGGTTTTTTATTATAGCAGTTGGCGTTGTTGGTCCTGGTAGTTGTTGTTGATCTGCAGTTGTAGCTCTTGTTCCAGGCCATTTATAGTTCTTTGTTCAGAAGTTGTCATTGTTGGTCCCTACAATTTTTTGTTGTAAGACTTTCAGTTGCTGTGGTTCCCCCGTAGTCAGTTAATGGTCCTGGCAATGGAGGGTATGTCCTTACTTTTGTTGTTGATCGTGCAAGTTGGTGTTGTAGGTTGCTGCAGTTGTTGTTGTGGGTCCCGCAATTTTACTTAAATAGTCTTCCGCAGTAGAAGTGGGTAGGTCCTCGCAATTTATTTTTGGTGCAACAGGTTTGTCGTTGGTCCCTGCAGTTCTTGAGGTTCCTGTGGTTTGTACACATTGTTACAGCTAATTGAGGTTATGGTTCAGTAAGTTGTCGTTATTTGTCCCTTGGCAGTTTTTGTTCCGGTCTGCAGTTAATATGCTCTTGTTCCAGCAGTTGTTGTTTGTTCACTGTCGCGTAATTGGTTAACTATGCAATTGCCTTTTGTGGTACCTCAGTTAGTCAGTTAATAGTCCTGCCCAGCATTGATATGTCCTTTTGTTGCGTCTCTGCAGTTGGCGTGCGAAAAAATTGGTTTCTGCGCAGTATTTTTGCTGTGAGTCGCTGCATTTTGGCAGCTCTTGGTTCCAGCAATTGTCTTTGTTGGATTGCAGCTGGCGTTGTTTGGTACTGCAGTACTGTGTGGGTAACCCCAGAGCGTAGTTAAATAGTCCTGCAGTAGCATTCATGTGTCTCTTCTTTTTGTTGCTTGTTCTACAGTCCAGTGTTTCTTGTACTGGCAGTTTTTATGGAGAGTTTTGAGTTGACACTCTTGTGTTTCCACAGTTGTTGTTGGTTTTTGGGTCATACAGTTGTCATTGTTGTGGTTTGCAGTTGTGTGAGTGCCCTGCATGTTTAGCGCGTTGTTCTATATTTGTTTTTTATTGTTTTTCAGAAGTTGTCCGTTAATTTGGGTCCTGCAGTTTTTGTTGCGGGTCCTGCAAGTTGAAGCTCTTGTTAGCGGAGTTGGTGTGTGTGGTTGGCGGTGTGGGGTGTTCAACACAGTGGTGTAATGGTATGAATTGATTGTTGTGGGTACCGCAGTAGGCCTAGTAGTTAATAGTCTGCAGCCAGCATTGATAGGTCCTTCTTTTTGTTGCTGGTTCCTTGCAGTTGGCACTATGGTTCTGCAGTTTTTTTGCTGTGAGTCCTGCCATTTGTTGTTTTTTGGTTCGCACAGTGGCATGGGTCGGATTGCCATCTGCTGTTGTGAGTCCCGCAGTATAGTGGCATGGTCTTGCATTGTTTTTGGTTTCACAGTTCTCATGTTTGGTATTGCAGTTTGTTTGATGTTCCCTGCAAGTTGTAGGCTATTGTTTCCCAGCAATTGTAGTTGTGCGCTTCAGAAGTTGACATGGCTTGGTTCCTTCAGTTTTTTGTTGTGAAAGTCCTTCAGTTGTTTGTGGATCAACCTGTTATTAGTTTATGGTACTGCTGTAGCAGTGCTGGGGTCTTCTTCTTGTTGTTGTTTCTGCAGTTGTTTGGTGTTGGTAATGTTGCTGCAGTTGGTTTGTGAATACTGCAGTTGTAACTTTTTGTTCCTGCGAGATTGTTCTGAATGGTTCAATAATCTGATTGTTGTTTGTCCTGCTATGTGTTATTGCTCCTGCATCTTGTGGGTTTTTGGCCCTGCAGCAAGTTGGTCCTGCGGATGGGGTTTTTATATAGCAGTGAGTTGGCGTTGTTGTCCTGTAGTGTTGTTGTGGATCCTGGCAGTTGTAGCTCTTGTTCCAGCCATTATAGTTGTTTTGTTCAGAGTGTCATTGTTTGGTCCTACAGTTTTTTGTTTGTGAGACTTTTAGTTGCTTTGTTCCCCCGTAGTAGTTTAATGGTCCTGCAATAGAAGTTTGTATGTCCCTTCTTTTTGTTGTTTGGTCGTGCAGTTGGTGTTTAGTAGGTGCTGCAGTTGTGTTGTGGGTCCCGCACTTTCACTTAATATGTCTTGCAAGTAGAAAGTGGTAGGTCCTGCCATCTATTTTTTGGTGCAAACAGTTGTCGTTGGTCCTGCAGTTGTTGAGGTTCCTGTGGTTGTATGCACTGTTACAAGCAAATTGAGGTTATTGGTTTCAGAAGTTGTCGTTTATTTGTCCTGCAAGTTTTTTGTGTCCGGGTCCTGCAGTTTTAGGCTCTTGTTCTCAGCAAGTTGTTGTATGTTGTTTTCAAACTGTTGGCGTAATTGGTACTGCTCATATGCTTTTGTGGGTACCGCCAGTAGTAGTTAATAGTCCTGCACCAGCATTGAATAGGTCCCTTCTTTTGTTGCTGGTTCAGGTTGTGGCGCAATTGGTTTCTGCAGATTTTTGCTTTGAGTCCTGCAATTTGTTGTTTTTCTTCGTTCCACAGTTGGCGTGGTCGTACTGCAGCTAGCGTAGTGTGTGTCCCGCATAGTAGTGGCGGTCTTGCATTGTTTTGGTTGCAACAGTTCTCATTTTTGGGTATTGCAGTTGTATGATGTTGCCTGCAGGTTGTAGCTCCTGTTCCAGCAATTGTAGTTGTGCGTTCAGAAGTTGACATTGGTCGTTTCCTTCTTTTTTGCTGTGAGTCCTTAGTTGTGTTGTGGTCCTGCAGTTTTTTAAATGAGTAGTTCTGCTGTAGCAGTGCTGGTTCCTTCATTTGTTTGTGGTTTCTGCAGGTGTTGGTATTAGGTGCTGCAGTTGTTGTGAGTATTGCCAGTTGTTACCTTTTGTTCCTGCAGTTGTAGCTCTTGATCGGTTCATTAATTGTTGTTGTTTTTTCAGCTAGTTGTCATTATGGCTCCTGCATTTGTGTTGTTGAGTGCAGCAGTTTTGTACTGCGGATGGGGTTTTTATTATAGCAGTTGGCGTTGTTGGTCCTGTAGTTGTTGTTGATCCTGCAGTTGTAGCTCTTGTTCCAGCCATTATAGTTCTTTGTTCAGAAGTTGTCATTGTTGGTCCTACAGTTTTTGTTGTGAGACTTTCAGTTGCTGTGGTTCCCCCCGTAGTAGTTAATGGTCCTGCAATGGAAGTGGTATGTCCTTCTTTTGTTGTTGATCGTGCAGTTGGTGTTGTAGGTGCTGCAGTTGTTGTTGTGGGTCCCGCACTTTTACTTAATAGTCTTGCAGTAGAAGTGGTAGGTCCTGCAATTATTTTTAGTGCAACAGTTGTTGTTGGTCCTGCAGTTGTTGAGGTTCCTGCGGTTGTAGCACTTGTTACAGCAATTGTAGTTGTGCGTTCAGAAGTTGACATGGTTGGTCCTTCAGTTTTTGTTGTGAGTCCTTCAGTTGTTGTGGATCCCCTGTTATTAGTTAATGGTCCTGCTGTAGCAGTGCTGGGTCCTTCTTTTGTTGTTGGTTCTGCAGTTGTTGGTGTTGGTATTGGTGCTGCAGTTGTTGTTGTGGGTCCCGCACTTTTACTTAATAGTCTTGCAGTAGAAGTGGTAGGTCCTGCAATTATTTTTAGTTCAACAGTTGTTGTTGGTCCTGCAGTTGTTGAGGTTCCTGCGGTTGTAGCACTTGTTACAGCAATTGTAGTTGTGCGTTCAGAAGTTGACATGGTTGGTCCTTCAGTTTTTGTTGTGAGTCCTTCAGTTGTTGTGGATCCCCTGTTATTAGTTAATGGTCCTGCTGTAGCAGTGCTGGGTCCTTCTTTTGTTGTTGGTTCTGCAGTTGTTGGTGTTGGTATTGGTGCTGCAGTTGTTGTGAATACTGCAGTTGTACCTTTTGTTCCTGCAATTGTTCTTGATGGTTCAATAATTGGTGTTGTTGGTCCTGCTATTGTTATTGCTCCTGCATTTGTGGTTTTTGGCCCTGCAGCAGTTGGTCCTGCGGATGGGGTTTTTATTATAGCAGTTGGCGTTGTTCGTCCTGCAGTTGGTGTTGTCGGTGCTGCAGTTGTTGTGGGTCCCACACTTTTACTTAACAGTCTTGCAGTAGAAGTGGTAGGTCCTGCAATTATTCTTGGTTCAACAGTTGTCGTTGGTCCTGCAGTTGTTGAGGTTCCTGCGGTTGTAGCACTTGTTACAGCAATTGAGGTTATTGGTTCAGAAGTTGTCGTTATTTGTCCTGCAGTTTTTGTTCCAGGTCCTGCAGGTGTAGCTCTTGCTCCAGCAGTTGTTGTTGTTTGTTCAACAGTGGGCGTAATTGGTACTGCAAATGCTGTTGTGGGTACCGCAGTAGTAGTTAATAGTCCTGCACCAGCATTAATAGGTCCTTCTTTTGTTGCTGGTTCTGCAGTTGGTGCTATTGGTTCTGCAGTTTTTGCTTTGAGTCCTGCATTTGTTGTTTTTATTCGTTCCACAGTTGGCGTTGGTCGTACTTCCTGGCAGCTGGCGTTGTTGGTACTGCAGTTACTGTTGTGTGGTTACCCCAGACGTAGTTAATAGTCCTGCAGTAGCATTCATGTGTCTCCTTCTTTTGTTGCTGGTTCTCTACAGTCAGTGTTTCTTGTACTGCAGTTTTTAATGAGAGTTCTGCAGTTGAACGCTCTTGTTCCAGCAGTTGTTGTTTTTGGTTCAACAGTTGTCATTGTTGGTTTTGCAGTTGTTGATGTTCCTGCAGTTGTAGCTCTTGTTCTATTATTTGTTTTTATTGTTTCAGAAGTTGTCGTTATTGGTCCTGCAGTTTTTGTTGCGGGTCCTGCAGTTGAAGCTCTTGTTCCAGCAGTTGTTGTTGTTTGTTCAACAGTTGGTGTAATTGGTACTGCAATTGATGTTGTGGGTACCGCAGTAGGCCTAGTAGTTAATAGTCCTGCACCAGCATTGATAGGTCCTTCTTTTGTTGCTGGTTCTGCAGTTGGCACTATTGGTTCTGCAGTTTTTGCTGTGAGTCCTGCATTTGTTGTTTTTGGTTCCACAGTTGGCATGGGTCGGATTGCATCTGCTGTTGTGAGTCCCGCAGGTAATAGTGGCAGGTCTTGCAATTGTTTTTTGGTTCAACAGTTTCTCATTTTTTGTATTGCAGTTGTTGATGTTTCCTGCAGTTGTAGCTATTGTTCCAGCAATTGTAAGTTGTTGCGTTCAGAAGTTGAACATGGTTGGTCCTTCAGTTTTTGTTGTGAGTCCTTCAGTTGTTGTGGATCCCCTGTTATTAGTTAATGGTCCTGCTGTAGCAGTGCTGGGTCCTTCTTTTGTTGTTGGTTCTGCAGGTGTTGGTATTGGTGCTGCAGTTGTTGTGAGTACTGCAGTTGTAGCTTTTGTTCCTGCAATTGTTCTTGATGGTTCAATAATTGGTGTTGTTGGTCCTGCTATTGTTATTGCTCCTGCATTTGTGGTTTTTGGCCCTGCAGCAGTTGGTCCTGCGGATGGGTTTTTTATTATAGCAGTTGGCGTTGTTGGTCCTGTAGTTGTTGTAGATCCTGCAGTTGTAGCTCTTGTTCCAGCCATTGTAGATGTTTGTTCAGAAGTTATCATTGTTGGTCCTACAGTTTTTTTGTTGTGAGACTTTCAGTTTGCTGTGGTTCCCCCCGTAGTAGTTAATGGTCCCTGCAGATGGAAGTGGTATGTCCTTCTTTTGTTGTTGATCGTGGCAGTTTGGTGTTGTAGGTGCTGCAGTTTGTTGTT
This sequence comes from Melanogrammus aeglefinus, assembly GCA_900291075.1. Taxonomy (NCBI): domain Eukaryota; kingdom Metazoa; phylum Chordata; class Actinopteri; order Gadiformes; family Gadidae; genus Melanogrammus; species Melanogrammus aeglefinus. The sequence goes on along the minus strand of OLKM01006090.1, from coordinate 9,525 downwards.
GTGGGTCCCCGCACTTTTACTTAACAGTCTTGCAGTAGAAGTGGTAGGTCCTGCAATTATTTTTTAGTTCAACAGTTGTTGTTGTTGGTCCTGCAGTTGTTGAGGTTCCTGCGGTTTGTAGCACTTTGTTACAGCAATTGTAGTTGTGCGTTCAGAAGTTGACATGGTTGGTCCTTCAGTTTTTGTTGTGAGTCCTTCAGTTGTTTGTGGATCCCCTGTTTTATTAGTTTAATGGTCCTGCTGTAGCAGTGCTTGGTCCCTTCTTTTGTTGTTGTTTCTGCAGTTTGTTGGTGTTGGTATTGGTGCTGCAGTTGTTGTGAATACTGCGCAGTTGTATACTTTTTGTTCCCTGCAATTGGTTCTTGATGGTTTCAATAAATTGGTGTTGTTGTGGTCTGCTATTGTTTATTGCCTCCTGCATTTGTGGTTTTTGGCCCTGCAGCAGTTGGTCCTGCGGGATGGGGTTTTTATTATGTTGCAGTTGGCGTTGTTGGTCCTGTAGTTGTTGTTGATCCTGCAGTTGTTAGCTCTTGTTCCAGCCATTATTAGTTGTTTGTTCAGAAAGTTGTCATTGTTGGTCCTACAGTTTTTGTTGTGTGAGACTTTTATGTTGCTTTGGTTTCCCCCCGTAGTAGTTAATGGTCCTGCAAATAGAAGTGTCTTATGTCCTCTTTTGTTGTTGGTCGTTGCAGTTTGTGTTGTAGGTGCTGCAGTTTGTTGTTGTGGGTCCCGCACTTTCACTTAATAGTCTTGCAGTAGAAGTGGTAGGTCCTGCAATTATTTTTGGTGCAAACAGTTGTCGTTGTCCTGCAGTTGTTGAGGTTCCTGCGGTTTGTAGCACTTGTTACAGCAATTGAGGTTATTGGTTCAGAAGTTGTCGTTATTTGTCCTGCAGTTTTTTGTTCCGGGTCCTGCAGTTATAAGCTCTTGTTCCAGCAGTTTGTTGTTTGTTCTAACCTGTTGCGTAATTGGTACTGCAAATGCTGTTGTGGGTAACGGCAGTAGTAGTTAATAGTCCTGCACCCAGCATTGATAGGTCCTTCTTTTGTTGCTGGTTCTGCAGTGTGGGCGCGATTGGTTCTGCAGTTTTTGCTGTGAGTCCTGCATTTGCAGCTCTTGTTCCAGCAATTGTCTTTGTTGGTTCTGCAGCTGGCGTTGTTGGTACTGCAGTTGCTGTTGTGGGTACCCCAGAGAGTAGTTGATAGTCCCTGCAGTAAGCATTGAATAGTGTCCTTCTTTTGTTGCTGGTTCTACAGTCGGTGTTTTCTTGTCTGTGCAGTTTTTAATGAGAGTTCTGCAGTTTGACGCTCTTGTTCCAGCATTGTTGTTTTTTGGTTCCAACAGTTTGTCATTGTTGGTTTTTGCAGTTGTTGATTTTCCTGCAGTTGTAGCTCTTGTTCTATTAATTGTGTTTTTTATTTTTTCAGAAAGTTTGTCATTATTGGTCCTGCAGTTTTTGTTAGCAGGTCCTGCAGTTGTAGCTCTTGTTCCAGCAGTTGTTTGTTGTTTGTTCAACAGTTGGTGTGGAATTGGTTACTGCAATTGATGTTGTGGGTACCGCAGTAGGCCTAGTAGTTAATAGTCCTGCACCAGCATTGATAGGTCCTTCTTTTGTTGCTGGTTCTGCAGTTGGCACTATTGGTTCTGCAGTTTTTGCTGTGAGTCCTGCATTTGTTGTTTTTGGTTCCACAGTTGGCATGGGTCGGATTGCATCTGCTGTTGTGAGTCCCGCAGTAATAGTGGCAGGTCTTGCAATTGTTTTTGGTTCAACAGTTTCTCATGTTTTGTTATTGCAGTTGTGTGATGTTCCTGCAGTTGTAGCTCTTGTTCCAGCAAATGTAGTTGTGCGTTCAGAAGTTAGCATGGATGGTCCTTCAGTTTTTGTTGTGAGTCCTTCAGTTGTTGTGGATCCCCTGTTATTAGTTAATGGTCCTGCTGTAGCAGTGCTGGGTCCTTCTTTTGTTGTTGGTTCTGCAGTTGTTGGTGTTGGTATTGGTGCTGCAGTTGTTGTGAGTACTGCAGTTGTAGCCTTTTGTTCCTGCAATTGTTTCTTGATGGTTCAATAATTGGTGTTGTTGGTCCTGCTATTGTTATTGCTCCTGCATTTGTGGTTTTTGGCCCTGCAGCAGTTGGTCCTGCGGATGGGGTTTTTATTATAGCAGTTGGCGTTGTTGGTCCTGTAGTTGTTGTTGATCCTGCAGTTGTAGCTCTTGTTCCAGCCATTGTAGATTGTTTGTTCAGAAGTTGTCATTGTTGGTCCTACAGTTTTTGTTGTGAGACTTTCAGTTGCTGTGGTTCCCCCCGTAGTAGTTAATGGTCCTGCAGTAGAAGTGGTATGTCCTTCTTTGTTGTTCGTCCTGCAGTTGTTTGTTGTCGGTTGCTGCAGTTGTTTGTGGGTCCCACACTTTTACTTAACAGTCTTGCAGTAGAAGTGGTAGGTCCTGCAATTATTCTTGGTTCAACAGTTGTCGTTGGTCCTGCAGTTGTTGAGGTTCCTGCGGTTGTAGCACTTGTTACAGCAATTGAGGTTATTGGTTCAGAAGTTGTCGTTATTTGTCCTGCAGTTTTTGTTCCAGGTCCTGCAGGTGTAGCTCTTGCTCCAGCAGTTGTTGTTGTTTGTTCAACAGTGGGCGTAATTGGTACTGCAAATGCTGTTGTGGGTACCGCAGTAGTAGTTAATAGTCCTGCACCAGCATTAATAGGTCCTTCTTTTGTTGCTGGTTCTGCAGTTGGTGCTATTGGTTCTGCAGTTTTTGCTTTGAGTCCTGCATTTGTTGTTGTTCGTTCCACAGTTGGCGTTGGTCGTACTGCATCTGCTGTTGTGTGTCCCGCAGTAGTAGTGGCAGGTCTTGCAATTGTTTTTGGTTCAACAGTTCTCATTTTTGGTATTGCAGTTGTTGATGTTCCTGCAGTTGTAGCTCTTGTTCCAGCAATTGTAGTTGTGCGTTCAGAAGTTGACATGGTTGGTCCTTCAGTTTTTGGTGCTGTGAGTCCTTTTCAGTTTGTTGTGGATTCCCCTGTTATTAGTTAATGGTCCTGCTGTAGCAGTGCTGGGTCCTTCTTGTTGTGTTGTTGGTTCTGCAAGGTGTTGGTATTTGGTGCTGCAGTTGTTGTGAGTACTGCAGTTGTACCTTTTGGTTCCTGCAATTGTTCTTGATGGTTCAATAATTTGGTGTTGTTGGTCCTGCTATTGCTATTGCTCCTGCATTTGTGGTTTTTGGCCCTGCAGCAGTTGGTCCTGCGGATGGGGTTTTTTATTATATAGCAAGTTGGCGTTGTTGGTCCTGTAGTTGTTGTTGATCCTGCAGTTTGTAGCTCTTGTTCCAGCCATTATAGTTTGTTTTGTTCAGAGATTTTGTCCATTGTTGGTCCTACAGTTTTTTGTTGTGAGACTTTCGGTTGCTGTGGTTTCCCCGCCCGTAGTAGTTAATGGTCCTGCAATGGAAGTGGGTATGTCCTTCTTTTGTTGTTGATCGTGCAGTTTGTGTTTGTAGGTTGCTGCAGTTGTTGTTGGTGGGTCCCGCACTTTTATTCTTAATAGTCTTTGCAGTAGAAGTGGTAGGTCCTGCAATTATTTTTAGTGTGCAACAGTGTTGTTGTTGGTCCTGCAGTTTGTTGAGGTGTCTCTGCGGTTGTAGCACTTGTTACAGCATTGTATGTTGTGCGTTCAGAAGTTGACATGGTTGGTCCTTCAGTTTTTGTTGTGAGTCCTTCAGTTGTTGTGGATCCCCTGTTATTAGTTAATGGTCTGCTGTAGCAGTGTGCTGGGTCCTTCTTTTGTTTGTTGGTTTCTGCAGTTGTTGGTGTTGGTATTGGTGCTGCAGTTGTTGTTGTGGGTCCCGCACTTTTACTTAATAGTCTTGCAGTAGAAGTGGTAGGTCCTGCAATTATTTATTTAGTTCAACAGTTGTTTGTTGGTCCTGCAGTTGTTGAGGTTCCTGCGGTGTTGTAGCACTTGTTACAGGCAATTGTAGTTGTGCGTCAGGTAAGTGACATGGTTTGGTCCTTCTTTTTGTTTGTGAGTCCTTCAGTTGTTGTGGATGCCCTGTTATTAGTTAATGGTCCTGCTGTAGCAGTGCTGGTCTTCTTTTGTTGTTGGTTCTGCAGTTGTTGGTGTTGGTGATTGTGTGCGCAGTTGTTGGTGTGATCTGCAGTTGTATCTTTTGTTCCTAGCAATGTGATTCTTGATGGTTTAATAAATTGGTGTTGCTGTCCTATATTGGTATTGTCCTGCATTGGTGGTTTTGGCCCTGCAGCGTTGGTCCTGCGGATGGGGTTTATTATTAATGCGTGGCGTTGTTGGTCCTGTAGTTGTTGTGATCTGCAGTTTGTAGCTCTTGTTCCAGCATTATAGTTGTTTGTTAGACAGTTGTCTTGTTGGTCTACAGTTTTTGTTGTGGAGACTTTAGTCTGCTTTTGGTTCCCGTAGTAGTGTAATGTCCTGCAATAGAAGTGTTATGTCCTTCTTTTGTTGTTGGTCGTGCAGTTTTGTGTTGTAGGTCTGCGAGTTGTTGTTGTGGGTCCGCACTTTCAACTTAATATCTGGCAGAGACAGTGGTAGGTCTGCAATATATTTTTGGGTGCAACAGTTGTCTGTTGTTCTCAGTTGTTGAGTTCCTGTGGTGTATGCACTTGTACAGCAATGAGGTTATTGGTTCAGAAGTTGTCGTTATTTGTCCTGCAGTTTTTGTTCCGGGTCTGCAGTTATAGTCTCTTGTCCAGGGTTAGTTGGTTTGTTCACATGTTGGCGTAATTGGTATGCAAATGCTTTTGTGGGTACGCAGGTAGTAGTTATATAGTCCTGCACCAGGCATTGATAGGTCCTCTTTTGTGTGTTGTTGCAGTGTGGCGCGATTGTTTCTGCAGTTTCTTGCTGTGAGTCCTGCATTTGCAGTTCTGTTCAAGCAATGTCTTTTGTTGGGTTCTGCAGCTGGCGTTGTTGGTAAACTGCAGTTGCCTTTGTGGTGTAGCCCAGAAGTTAGTTGATAGTCCTGCAGTAGAAGATGATATGTGCTTCTTTTGGTTGCTGGTTCTACAGTCGTGTTCGTTTTTGTCTTGCTCAGTTGTTTTATGGGTTCTGCGTTGTCTCTTGTTCCAGCAGTTTGTTGTTTTTGGTTCAGACGTTGTAGTGGTTGTTTTTGCGTTGTTGATTTTCTGGCAGTTGTTAGCTCTTGTTCTATGTATTGTTGTTTATTTTTTCAGAGTTGTCTATATTGGTCCTGCGTGTTTGTCAGGTCCTGCCCGTTTTAGCTTTGTTTCAGCAGTTGTTTGGTTGTTTGTTCACGTTGGTGGAATTGTATGCATTGGATGTTGTTGGGTACGCGAGTATTAGTTGTCTTGACCGCATTGATAGGTCTGGTTTTTGTTGTGGTTCTGGTTGGCGCCTTTTGTTCTGCGGTTTTGACTGTGCGTCCCTGCCATTTTGTTGTTTTTGTGTTCACGTTGGTGGTCGGACTGATCTGCTGTTGTGAGTCCCGCGTAATAGTGGCAGGTCCTGAGCATATGTTTTTGTTACAGTTCTCATGTTTGGTTTGCAGTTTGTTGATGTTTCCTGCAGTTTAGCTTTGTTCAGAAAATGTGTTGTGCGTTCGAAGTTAGCATGGATGGTCCTTCGTTTTGTTGTGAGTCTTTCAGTTGTTGTGGATGCCTGTTATTTAGTTAATGGTCTGCTGTAGGCGGTGCTGGTCTCTATTTGTTGTTGGTTTCTGGTTGTTGGTGTTGGGTATTGGTAGTGCAGTTGTTGTGGTACCGTGGCAGTTGTAGCTTTTGTTCTGCATTGTTCTGATGTTTAATTGGTGTTGTTGGTCTGTTATTAGTTATTGTTGATGTGGTGGTTTTTTGGCCTGCGCAGTTGGTTTGGGATGGGGTTTTTATTATTGTAGCCCAGTGGCGTTGTTGGTCCTGTTAGTTGTTGTAGTCTGCGTTGTAGTCTTGTTCCAGCATTGGGTGAGTTTCTGTTAGAAGTTATTTCCATTGGGATGTCTACCGTTTTTGTTGTTGAGCCCTTTTCAGTTCTGTGGTTCCGTAGTGTTATGGGTCTGAGTAGAAAGAGTGGTTGTCCTTCTTTGTTGTTGTACTGCAGTGGTGTTGTCGCCGGTGCCTGCAGTATGTTGGGGTCCCTTCTTATTACGTCTTTTGGTGAAGTGTAGGCTCCCTGCAATTATTCGTGGGATTAACGTTGTGTTGGTCTGAGTTGTTGAGGTTCTGCGGTTGTCGGCATTGTACAGCATTCGAGCGATTATTGCGTTCAGAAGTGTTGTCGTTGATTTTCTTGCAGTTCTTTGTTCAAGGTCTGTGGGCTTTTTGCTCCAGCAGTTGTTTGTCTGTTCACAAGTGGGGTATTGGTACTGCATGTGTTGTGGTACCGCGCAGTAGTGTTAATTAGTCCTGCACCGGCACTGTATAGGTCCTTCTTTTCGTTGCTGGTTTGCGTGGTGCTATGGCTTCTGAGTTTTTGCTATTGAGTCTGGCATTTTGTGTTTTTTAATTCGTTCCCAATTTGGCAGTTGGTTTCGTTGCATTGCTGGTGTGATGGCGCGTAGTGTAGTGGAGGTCTTGACAATTGTTTGTGTGGTTCCGTTTTATTTTGGCGGTTTGAGTGGTGTGTTCTGCGTTGATGCTCTGTTCGCAATTGGTAGTGGTGTGCGTTTCGAAGTTGACCTGGTTGAGCTCTCCAGTTTTTTGCTGTGAGTCGTTCTGCGGATTTGTTGTGGATTCCTTGTTATTATGTTAAATGAGTTGCTTGTGCAGTGCTGCGTCCTATTTTTGTTGGGTTGGTTTGCGGGTGCCTTGTATTTTGGGTGCTGCAGTTGTTGTGGGGTCTGCTTGTATACCTTTGTTCTGCATGCTTTTGTGGTTATTTGGTGGTTGTTGGTCTAGTATTGCGTATTGCTCTGCATTGTGGTTTTTTGGCCTGCGCGTTGGTCTGCGGATGGGTTTTTTTTAGCTGTTGGGTTGTTGCCTGTTAGTTGTTGTTGCTCCTGCGTTTTAGTTTGTTCGCATTATGTTGTTTGTTCGAGTGGTCATTGCTTGGTCTACAGTTTTTGTTGTGAGGCTTTTGTTGATTGTTGGTTCCCCGCGTAGTAGTTTATGGTCCTGGCATAGATAGTGTTATTCTTTCTTTGTTGTAGTCGGTCGTGCAGTTTGTCGTTTGTACGTCGTGCAGTGGTCTTGTTGTGGGTCCGCACTTTCATTGAGATGGTTTTGAGCGTAGGCACGGTGGTAGGTCTGCCCCATTTTTTTGGTGCAAAGTTGTCGTTGGTCGCGTTGTTGGGGTTCTGTGGTTGTCGAATTGTTACAGCATTGGGGTTTATTGGTTCAGACAGTTTGGTGGTACTTTGTCCTGCAGTGTTGGGTTCGGGTTGCAGTTATGGGCTTTCGTTCCCAGCAGTTGTGTTTGTTAATGTTGGCGTTATTGGTACTGCAGTTTGCGTTATGTTGTGCCAGGTTCACCGCGGCCACGGTAAGTTCATTGCGTGGACCGCCAGGTTGTAGGGCTCATCTTTGCTTGTTGCTGGTTTCTGCAGTTGGGGTATTGGGTTTGCCGTGTTTTGGGTGTGGACGTCTGCTTTTGCAGCTTTGTTCAGCGTTGTCTTTGTTGTTTGAGTGCGTAGTTGGTACTGCCAGTGGCTGTTGTGGGCTACAGAATAGTGTTGATGTCCTGCGTAGCATTGATATGTCCGTTCTTTTTGTGCTGGTTCTTACAGATCAGGGTGTTTTGTCTGCAGTGTTTAATGAGAGTTCTGCAGTTGACGCTTTGTTCCAGGTTGTTTTTTTGTTTCAGAGTTGTCATTTGTTGGTTTTTGCGTTTGTTTATTTGTTGCAGTTGGTGCTTTGTTCTATTATTGTTGTTATTTTTTCGGAAGTTTGTCATGATTCGGTCCTGCAGTTTTTGTTCACGTCCTAAGTTGTTGCTTTGTTCCAGCAGGTTGTTGTTGTTTGTTCCGTTGGTGGATTGTACTGGCATTGATGTTGTGGTACCGCCAGGTCGTAGTTGTGTTGCAGCATTGATAGGTCGTTTTTTTTTGTTTGCTGGTTTGCCGTTGGCGCTATTGGTTCCTGCACGTTTTTGCTGTGGTGCTGCATTTGTTGTTTTTTGGTTGCCACAGTGGCGGGGGGGGGGGGTGGCATGGGAGTCGTTATGCATCTGTAGTGGTAGAGTCCGCAGTAATAGTGGCAGGGTCTTGCAATTGGTTTTGGTTTCAACGTTCTCTGTTTGGTTTGGCAGTTGTTGTCGTTCCTGCGTTGTACTTTGTTCCCGATGTAGTTGGTGCGTTCAGAGTTGCATGGACTGGTCTTAGCTTTTTTGTTTGGTCTTCAAGTTGTTGTGGATCCCCTGTTATTGTTAATGGGTCTGTGTAGCAGTGCTGGTTCTTTTGTTGTGTTCTGCAGTTGGTGGTGTTCGTATTGGTGCCTGGTTGTTGTTGGGTACTGCAGTGGTAGTTTTGTTCTGATTTTCGTTGATTGTTCTATTGGTGTTGTTTGTCGCTGCTATCGTTATTGCTCTGCATACTTGTGGTTTTTGGGCCTGCCGCCAGTTGGTTGCGGATGGTTTTTTTTAGCGTTGGCGTTGGTTTGGTGCTGTGTTGTTGTCAGATCCTGCAGTTGTTGCTTTTGTTCAGCATTTGTAGATGTTTGTTAGACGTTCCTTGTTGGTTCTACAGTTTTTGTTTTAGCTTTCCAAGTTGCTGTGGTTTGTCCCCGTAGTGTTTATGGTCTGCAGTAGAAGTTGGGTATGTCCTTCTAGTTGTTGTTCGTCTGCAGTTGTTGTTTGTCGGTGCTGTTTGTTGTGGGTCCATTGTTCAGTTTGCGGTGAAGTGGGGTCCTGCAGTTTTTCTTGGTTAAGTGTCGTTGGTCCGGCAGTGGTCGAGTTTGCGGTTGTGACTTGTTAGAGCAATTGAGGGTAGTGGGTTAGAGTTGTGTTATTGTCCTGCAGTTTTTGTTCCAGGTCCTGGGTGTGTCCTGGTGTGTTTTGTGTTGTTTGGTGTTGCGGGTATGTGGTATGGCAAGTGTTTGTGAGGTGTGTGTGTGGTTGTTAATGGTCCGTGGCCGCATTCATAGGCTGCTTTCTTTTGTTGCTGTTCTGCAGTTGGTTGTATTGTTCTGCAGTTTTTGCTTTTGGTCTGCATTTGTTCGATTTTATTTCGTTACACCAGTTGGATGGTTGGTGTCTGTCTGCTGGTGTGTGTCCGCAGTGTGTTGGAGGTTTGCTTGTTTTTTGGTTAACGTTCTCAGTTTTTGGTATTGCGTTGTTGAATGTTCCTGCGTTGTAGCTCATGTTTCCAGCCATTGTAGTTGTGCGTTCAGAAGTTGGAGAATGGTTGAATCTTCGTTTTTGCCGTGTGGTCTTTCAGTTGTTTGCGATCCCTGTTATTCAGTTATGGTCTGCTGGTGCGTGTGGGTCTTTTTTGTTGTTGGTTCTTGCAGGTGTTTGGTATTGGTGCTGCGTTGTGAGTCTGCAGTTGTACCTTTTGTCTTGCAATTGTTTTGATGGGTTCAATATTTGGTGTTGTTGGTCCTGTATTG
>OLKM01006089.1:0-15149 GCA_900291075.1 Melanogrammus aeglefinus | reverse complement strand
TGATCCTCATCCCAGCCGCTTCACACTCGCCGCCATCCGATCCAGTGAGTGCTGAAGGGCAACAGGCCGATGATGCCATCAGGACCACATCACTGCAAAGAGCAGTGACGAGCGTCCTCAGACCACCGAACTGCAACCCTTCCCACCACGACTGCGCCTCGATATCCCTGTCATGAATATCACAAACAGGATTGTTGACAAGGCGCAGCCCTGGCGGAGGCCAACACCACCGGAAACGAGACTGCACTGGTTGCCGAGAAAACCCGGACACAGCTCTCGCTTTGGGAGTTACAAGGATTGGATGGCCCTAGGAGAGACCCCCCCACCCCCATACCCCGCAGCACCTCCCACAGTTTCTCCCGGGGGACCCGGTCATATGGCCTTCCTCCAGTCCACAAAACACATGTAGACCGGATGCGGCATACTCCCCAGGCCCCTCCAGGATCCTTGCGAGAGTGAAGAGCTGGTCCTTAGTTCCACGTCCGGGGCGAAAACCGCATTGTTCCTCTTCAATCTGAGCTTCGACGATCGGCCGAACCCTCCTTGCCAGCACCCTTGGAGTAGACTTTTACCAGGGAGGCTGAGAAGTGTGATACCCCGGTAATTGGAGCACACTCTCTGGTCCCCTTTTTTGAACAGGGGGACCACCACCCCAGTTTGCACTCCTTTTGGCACTGTACCCGACTCCCATGCGATGTTGAAATAGGCGTGTCAACCATGACAGCCCCTTCAACACCCAGAGCTTTTAGCATTTCTGGCGGATCTCATCAATCCTGGGGCTTTGACCACTGCGGAGTTGTTTAACTACCTCAGTGACCTCCACCAGGGAAATTGACGATGAACCACCATCACTCGAGCTCTGCCTCCATCATAGAGGCATGTTAGTTGATCAGGAGTTCCTCAAAGTGTGTCCTTCCACCGTCTGACTACCTCTCAGCTGAGGTCAACAGAGTCCCATCCTTACTGTTACACAGCTTGATTGGTCCCCGTTTCCCCCTCCTGAGTGCCGGATGGTCTTCCAGAAACACTGTTGGTGCCGACGAAAGTCCTTCTCCATGCCTCTCCGAACTTCTCCCACACCCGCTGCTTAGCCTCGACACGCAGCGGCTTGCAGCCCTTCGAGCCTGTCGGTACCCTGCACTGCGTTCAGGAGTCCTCCGGGGATAAACATATCCCGAAAGGCCTCCTTCTTCAGTCGCACGGCTTCCCTGACCACCGGTGTCCACCACGGTGTCCGAGGGTTACCACCCCTTGAGGAACCTAAGACCCTGAGGCCACAACTCACCGCCGCAGCTTCAGCAATGGAGGCTTTGAACACTGCCCACTCCGGCTCAAGGCCCCAACCTCCACAGGAATGTAGAAAAGCTCCGCGGAGGTGTTGAGTTGAAGATCCCTAGGACAGGGGCCTCCTCCAGACTTCCCATTCACCCGCACTACTCGTTTGGGCTTACCAGGTCTGGTCCAGAATCTTCCCCCATTCCCTGATCCAACTCACACCAAATGGTGTCGTGACAGTTCAGCCCCTCTCTTCACCGAGTGTCCAAAACATGCCGCCTCAGATCAGATGACACGATTACAAAATCGATCATCGATCTTTCGCAAGGGTACTCTGGTACCATGTACACTTATGAGCCACCCTTATGTTCGACATGGTGTTTGTTATTGGGCCAATCCATGACTAGCAAGAAAAGTCCAGTAACAAACGACCACTCGGGTTTAGATCAGGAAGGCGTTCCTCCCCACCACGCCTCTCCAGGTGTCTCCATCGTTGCCCACATGCGTTGAGTCTCCCATTTAGAACATGGAGTCCCCTACTGGAGCCCCTTACAGACTCCATTCAGGGTCTCAAGAAGGCTGAGTACTCTGAACTGCCTGTTCGGTGCATACGCACAAACAACAGTCAGAGTTTTCCCCCCACCACCCTTAGGCGGCAGGGAGGCGACCCTCTCGTCTACCGGGGGTAAACTCCAACACCGGCGGCGCTCAGCCGGGGATTTTAATGGAGTATCCCCACACCCGCCCGCGCCTCATGCCTCTGCGCAACTCCAGAGAAGAATTAGAGTCCAACCCCTATACAGGGAGTACAGTACAGAGCTGAGACTGTGCGTAGAGGTAGCCCCACCAGATCTAACTGGTAGCGCTCCACCTCCCTCACAAGCTCCGGTTCCTTTCCCCACAGTGAGGTGACGTTCCACGTCCCAGAGCCAGCTTCTGCCGCTCAGTCTGGTCCGTCGGACCCCTGCCTTTCACCGCCACCCATGTGTTAGCGCACCCGACCCCAGTTGGTCCTCCTGCAGGTGGTGGGCCCACAGGACGAAGAGGGGGGGGGGTGCCACGTAGCTTTTTCTGGCTGTGCCGACCGGGCTCCGTGGCAAACCCGGCCCACCAGGCGCTCGCCAACGGCCCTCCGTCTGGGGCTGGCTCCAGACGGGGGGCCCCGGGCTTCCTTCCGGGCAGGTCTCTCCTCCTCTTCGTTTTTTCATGCAGTCTGCGTGAACCATCTTGTCCGGCCCCTCACCTGAGACCACTCTGCCATGAGACCCTGCCAGGAGCACCAAAGCTCAGACAACCACAGCCCTCAGGTTCACAGGCGACACGCAAACCTCTCCACCACGATAAGGTGACGTGTCCAGGAGAGGACTTAATTTAATTTAATTTTTTTTTATTTATTTTTTTTTTTAGAAAAACAAATAATGGCATTTTTTTTTTTTTTTTTTTTTTTTTTTTTTGTTTTTTTTTACTAATGTGATTTAAAATGCAATTATTTATTTCCTAAAAAATTTCCACCATCACTAAAAACGCTTCGTATTTCCACCAATTACTAGAAAAGTATCGATAGTGGAATCGATAAAGACTCGGATCGTTAAGAAGTATCAAAATGGTAACGATATCAATAAATATTAATGATCCATCCCTACTCAGGGTAGGATCATATCGTGGTCTAAACTAGGGGTGTAACGATCCATCGATGTAGACCGATACATCGATTGATTGGCAAACGATCCAACTGCATCGATGCAACGGCCAAAACATCGATGCATATCGCTGTATTATGCGCTTTTATTTTGACAATCTCCTTGCGCGGCTGTTTGTGAAAAACTTTTCTGCCACAAGTGCGCCAAGCCGCTCGTATCCATTCTTCAGTTAAACAAGGCAAGCAGCAAGATAGCTACAGCGAGCACATGTGTGAGCAGGATGACAGTTACGTTTCGTTTGAGTGCCAGATTGGGATATGTCCCGTTTTTTTCCCAGCCGAACGTTAATTAAAAGTAGCCAAATTGGGTGGGAAATTTGGCTAAATCTGGCAACACGGACGGCTTATTTAACAGCCAAGATGATACTGAGGATGTTTGTTTTTAGTAGAAAACTATCCACACACATAGATTTGGAATGGTCTATGTTCAAAATTGAAAGATCATACACCGCTTTTAAATTTAAGCCAATAAAATACCTTTTGCATTTAAATGCAATTCTGCACTTTATTATTTGTATGAAAAAATGGAATGTTTTTGTTTTTAAATATCCGGAAGGACAAAGAAATAAAATGATGAAATGTAATTAAGTTAATGGGGTTTATGTGAATCTAATCGAAATCGTATCGTGACAGACTTTTGATATCGGGCAAATATCTCTATAGTTGTCCAATGAATCGATTTAATATCGTATCGTGATGAAACCAGAGATTTAACACCCCTAGTCTAAACCAACTAGGAGAAAGAGCTGGTCGGTTCTGTTGGCCTCTGATTGGCTCTGGTCCTGTCACTGCCTTGTGTTTTTAAAAAAAATTGCAAACGACCTGAAAATGTTTTATTTTGCTAAAATTTTTTAGTTTGAAATGTTCCATTTCAGCTCAGGGAAAAACTTGAAACACTTTATTTTATTTTTATATATAATTGTGCTTCAAAATAAAGACAAAGCATTTCTCCTACACCCTCATGCTGCGTTCCAAGACACTTTTTGGCCCGAAGGTACGAGCTGGAACTGAGAGTGAATCGGTCTGGTACGATAGTTCACGGGTAAGTGAGTGCGGTTTGTCAAAAGAGAGGAGAGCTCTCCTCCCCTCTCTGTTTTTATGCTTTTACTCAGGTGTGTGAATTGACCTTGATATGAAGCGTCCGTAGCGCAAAATAATATAACTGATTAATTAACGTCTTTTTAAGAGATAAGACGAGCTCTCCTTTCCTCTACTCGCTGTTTATATGCTTTACTCACAAGTGTGTGGGAATTGACCTGGATATGAGCGCATATCCAGCATCCGTAGGCGCACGGAATGTTATATTATTTTTGAAATAGTGCAAAATTTCAGATTTAAAGAGATAAACTGAAGCTCTCCTCTCCTCTGTAAAAAAGAGATATATGACCGCCGCTGCTAGGTGCATATAGGAGGAAACACTGAATAATGTTAAAATGAAATATGTGACTGAATCTGAAAATTAAATTGACGTGTATTAAAAAAAGATATTCACGTAACTTTTTCTCTAATAAAATACTAGATAAGTTCATTCATCTGTCTTTAATGATCATCACAAAAGTAGGAAGCGATTAGCAAATCTGAGTAACAAACTCAGATCTATCTATACAGTATATATTCTTTTTTGAAAATCACGCATGGAAATGTACATAAATATAATGTTGCATCGATTGATCATTTCAGAAGTTAAATCGTTTGACCTCATAATCTGAATCGAATCGTGGAAGGACATGTTCCCTTTCAAAAATCTCGATAGAAAGGATATCGACAAACAAACCGACTAGATAACAAAAACATATGGAACATTTTCAGGCAGGTTTCAGTTTTTGGCGAAAAATTATTTTATTTCTTTCCAGAAGCATCCGAAAGGGACTACATTACGCTATGGAGGGGTATATTTCAAAACTTTAGAACATGATTTGACCATGTTTTTTTTTTTAAAACAAACAACATAAATCCACCATTAAAATTGTATATTATGCCTTCTCCCTGTTGTGTCAATCGGTGATGTCTGAGTATAGTTGAGGCTGGAATGTGTCATTGGCTTACCTGCGTTTCTATTGGGCGAGCTTAGCGACAGGTCAATTGTTTGGTTTCCAGGGAACCAGACCTTGTTAAAGAGGTGGGTGTCTCTGTTTCTTTCTGTATGTTCGGCATGCCCATGCGCAGAACACTAGGGTAGCAAGATTTGCCTAGGTAGCTAGAGCTCTTCGCCATGCACGTTGTGTTTTCACCCCCCCTGCCCTCCATGTGTGGAATATTTCCACGCAATACTTTCTTCCCCGCATTTTATTTCATTTTAAAATATGCGACGTGCATTTATTCGCTTCGACTTTGTAACTGAGTAAGGATGAATAAAGAAATGGATTCAAACTTTTTTACTAACATCGTCCATCCCATCCTGTAGATTATAATGCCCCTGCCGAGGACGATGCACTACCTCACCAGCCAGAACCAGGTGTAAGCTGCCTGTATTGGTTTCTGCAAGCAATCTGCCCAAAGTTATTGTGTTGGATGAGGAGGTGAAGAGGGCTGTCAACACCTCATTGGAAAGGTTTCACTACAGTAAAACAGAGAGGTATTTTATTTCAAATAAATGTCTATACAAATTGAATGTTTACATTTGCACATTTCTCATATGATCTAAATGTTCTTCTCTCATCAGAAATGGAGTTTCCATCTTCCCTGTTGAGCACTGAGAGGGCCTACATCCACCGTTTGGTGGAGGCCTGGGGATACATGTCCAAAAGCAAAGGGTATGAGTATTGTTTCAAGCGCATTTTCGGTTTTCGGCCGAAATGCTTTTATAACCAAAACAGAAATTTGTGATGATGCAAACAAAAAGCGCGGCCAGCACACGCTTGTCTGGATAAGCACCAATATGTCTGCGGTGTGGACGTTTTTCAATGTTTCTGAGAAAGACCCACGTATAGCGATTTGCAAAAATGCAATGCTGGGATTTAATGAAGTTAGTACACAGTCATAGCTATAAATGCAATGGTACTAGGGTTTCCCCGGTGTGGACATTTCCACACCAAGTAATACACTCGTGTCAACACCGGTATTACCGAGTATAAACGGTATAAACTTTGAAACTAGGTCAACAGCCATCTTCTCCGTCAACTCTCCTCTCATACTCGGTGTGCCAGTGCGCCATTTCTCAGTGACAGCGTCTTATAACGTTCTATATATAATAGTATAACATAATTGTATATGTAATTTCACGGCCAAAAGCTCTGTGCGCCTCCGGATGGCCGTAGCGCGGGGAGCTCTCGTAGGGATTGGGCTTTGCGGGGTTTGTTTACCGGCATTGCTATGGTTACCAGTTTTGTGTGTTCCAACACTTTATTAGGTAGCCTAGCTATTAGGTTTGTATATATATTTTTTTTATGTAAAAACACAAAAAATAAAACAGTGCAAACAAGCAAGCTGCCAAACTTTTTTCTTTTAATCGAATAGGCCTAAAGATGAAGGCAATTCTTTTTTATTACTGGAAAAAAGAATAAAGAATAAAAAAAAACGGTGTTGGTTTCAACACCGGTACTACCCTATAACGCGGCAACCGTAAATTGTACTAATAATTGGCATAATAATTTCTTTCGGTTTCCTTTTTCTGCCTTGGGTTCCTAATTTTCGGTTATCGGTTTTCGGCCAAGAATTTTCATTTCGGTGCATCCCTAGTCCTCAGAATGTATAGCTGCCATTAACAATATTAAAATAGAGGAAATCATAAAAGAAAGACGCTGAAAGCCATGTTGTGTTTCAGAAAATTGCCATCCTACGGTGTTCTCAACTCGATCAGTTTTGTCTAGATATTAACCAAACTGTAGGCATTTGGATGCCGCTGTTTTTTTAAAAATGTTAAACAAAGCTGATTTTGTGCTCAGTGTCAACTGGGGTCAAATTTTAAATAGTTTGAACTTCAACTGCAGTTTAAAGGTGGAGAACTAAGTGGTCCACTATGCTAAGGTATCAATGTTAGGTCAGGCTTTGACACTCCTCTCTATAGATAGCCATGGCAACACTGGCATCCCTGATGCTGAAACTGAAAGGTATTGTGGGTTATGTAGGGAAGCAGTAATAAGGGTTTATACAAAATATTTTGAACGTGTAATCAACAGATCCGATCACCGGACTATTTAATACAGTATATATGAATAGGATGTTTCTTAAGAAAATGATTCTGTGCCGTTTAAGATCCTTTACATTATTGATACCTGTTTATGCGCTGTTTTTAGGAACTGTTGAAGTCAAGTTTTTCCCCTTTTGATTTCCTTTTTATTACATTAGCTTATTGGATGGTTAGTATTGAAATTAGAAATTTACCCTGTGACTAGTTTGTTAGCCATCAAAAGCAAAACATTCCCTATTACCTAAAGGGGGAGGTCCTTGATGGGCACTAAACATTTAAGGCTTTGGGGTTCTCTGAAGCGGACTTTGTTGAACAATGGCAAGTAATTTGCATAATATTTTATTTTGCATAAGTCTGCCTTAATGCAGGTACTTTTTATGGAATATAAAGCCAAAATAATACCATAAGTTTAAGTATAAAGTAGTATTTGGTCCAATTTTTTTGTTTGTACGACTTCGTTCAAGGTTTTTGAAAACTTTCAAGGGACAGCAAAATCTATCCCGACGGACGAATCAACGCATAAATAATCAGCATGTCAAATAAGGCCCAGCTACCATGTTTCAATTTTTTTTACAAAACGGGGTTAAAATACCCATTTTGCTGCTCTACACTATCAAGTTGTACTATAATTTATATCAATTTACTTTCTACTACAATGTGGCAGTTTTTTAATCCCATCCCTTCTCCGTAACTCATTGTAATAAAGCTTCCTTAGTCATAATAATAATTATTAACATTTTCATTCGTTATTATATATATCTATATACAGGGCTCTCAAGTCTCACTCATTCGGCGGGAGACATACGCAATTCAACCCATGCACATGCTCACACGCCACACTTATTTCTCACGCAGACAAATTACCAGGATAGCACCCACCAACTTACGCCGCTATTTAACAGTGGAACAGGTAGGAATCAAATGGGTTCCCCATACGTAGGGTGACCAGACGTCCTCTTTTGTCTGGACATGCCCTATTTTTGAGACAATTTAAATAAAATAATGTGTCCAGGCGGAATTTCAAAATCGTGCGGGATTTTATGAAAGCCTCACACATGTTCACATTATATTTGCGTTGCGGTCCTCTGGGTCGTTCACAAACTAGTTACGCCTCGTGCCCACTGCACCGTCAGTCAAAGAACGTCGGAAGGCTTGGCTGACGGATGGGGGAGCTTTCCGGGGTCGTCAGCCTGAGTAGTGTCACAGTGCTTAAATTTGCATACGTGATCTGATTGTATGACGGATCCGGCGCTGCCGAAGAAGTTAACTTTTTGACGGAGCGCACGGATCCACAATGCATTGCGTGTCCGTCCCCATTCAAAGTCAATGGGGATCATTCAACGGACGGATGCAGTGGGCATGAGGCGTTAGGCTACGCCCAGTAGTTCCACACTCAGTTCTGTTTGCTTTGCATTGTTGGAAGTGAGTAGGGGGAGTCGTTTAGTAGAGCCTCACGTTTTGTATTTCTTTTTTTACCATTATTGCTTTATAGGGACAAACATTAACAAATTTCTCCTACAGGGGATTGATAAAGTTCTATCTATGATGAAAGGAAAAGAAACACTTGTTCATACTTTACACAGTTCACAGCATTGGCCTACTGAATGCCACAGATATATTTTAAGCATTGGACTGATTGCCACATAAATATATAATTATGTTTTTGCACGTTTGCAACGTTTAAAAGTTCATGCATCTACTGGTTTTGCTTAGGCCAATATCATTTTTGAGGCAGTGGTGTTTCTGAATATTAGTGTTAAGGGCCAATGATGCTTACTATCATACATTAGTCACTATCTGTGGACACATTTGTATGCAGTCACATATTAGTATACACCCCCGCCGCCGCCAACAAAATCTCACGCTGAACTCAGTTCAAAACTTGAGAGCCCTGCTATATTATATAGAATATATACAGTGGGGCAAAAAAGTATTTAGTCAGCCACTAATTGTGCAAGTTCTCCCACTTAAAAAGATGAAAGAGGCCTGTAATTTTCATCATAGGTATACCTCAGCTATGAGAGACAAAATGAAAAAAAAAATGTAGAAAATCACATTGTCTGATTTTTAAAGAATTTATTTGCAAATTATGGTGGAAAATAAGTATTTGGTCAATAACAAAAGGTCATCTAAATACTTTGTTACATGCCCTTTGTTGCAATGACAGAGGTCAAACGTTTTTCTGTAAGTCTTTACAAGGTTTTCACACCACTGCTGCTGGTATTTTGGCCCATTCCTCCATGCAGATCTCCTCTAGAGCAGTGATGTTTTTGGGCCTTTCCCCTGGGCAACACGGACTTTCAACTCCCTCCAAAGATTTTCTATGGGGTTGAGATCTGGAGACTGGCTAGGCCACTCCAGGACCTTGAAATGCTTCTTACGAAGCCACTCCTTTGTTGCCCGTGGCGGTGTGTTTTGGGGTCATTGTCATGCTGAAAAGACCCAGCCACGTTTTCATCTTCAGTGCCCTTTGCTGATGGAAAGAGGTTTTCACTCAAAATCTCACGATACATGGCCCCATTCATTCTTTCCGTCACACGGATCAGACGTCCTGGTCCCTTGGCAGAAAAACAGCCCCAAAGCATGATGTTTCCACCCCATGCTTCACTGTAGGTATGTTGTTCTTTGGATGCAAGTCAGCATTCTTTCTCCTCCAAACACGACGAGTTGAGTTTTTTCCAAAAAGTTATATATTTGTTTTCATCTGACCATATTACATTCTCCAAATCCTGTTCTGGATCATCCAAATGCTCTCTAGCAAACTTCAAACGGGCCCGGACATGCACTGGCTTTCACTAGGTCCCCTCGTGTGGTTCTGGGATTTTTGCTCACCGTTCTTGTGATCATTTTGACCCCACAGGGTGAGATCTTGCGTGGAGCCCCAGATTGAGGGAGATTATCAGTGGTCTTGTATGTCTTCCATTTCCTAATAATTGCTCCCATGTCCCAATACCAGTTTAAAGGTAGCTTAAGGGGTAAGGGGGAGGGCTAACATCCCCTCAAAATTGAGATTTTCGATGGGCACCCTCAAAGCGCTTCAGTTGTGACTTGCTCCCACAATACCTTGCGGGAAAACTGAAAATCAAGAAATATCCTGGACAAGATGGAGGGCAAAAAGATGCGACAGGATTTGAAAAACACAAATTTAAGTGTTTTCTCTGGAATAAACTATTAATTATTTTATTAATTATACTCTGCAGCCCGGCCGCGGACTCGGAAGATCTGGATATCATACGACCATGAGCCCGGGGCAGCTCCCCGACCCTGGGGCCGCCCACCCCGGTCCACGGCCGGGCTGCAGAGCCCGTGATAGGGCTCTGCAGCCCGGCCGTGGACCGGGCGGCCCGCGGTCGGGGAGCTGCCGGGCTCATGTCGTATGATATCCAGATCTTCCATGTTCTAGTGACTCCAGGTGAAAAATATACTAATATATTATATTATATTAGTAATTTTATATAAGTAATGTTATATTTATCGAAATGTAGTTTCAATGCATTATAGACATTCGTTATAACCAGATACATAACCACCGCGGGTTGAATTGTCATGCACTAATCGCTAGTTAGCGAATTACCTCGCGATCTCCGCAACATGGATTGTTCCATGTCAACACTTGCCCTATTTTCATGTCCCATTTCGCCCATTTCATTGCATGTTTATGGGGTAATGTGTTAGGGCTGTAGAACGGACTCTCGGAAGATCTGGATATCATACGACATGAGCCCGGCAGCTCCCCGCCCCCTGGGCCACCCGACCCCGGTCCACGGCCGGGCTGCAGAGCCCGTAATAGGGCTCTGCAGCCGGCCATGAACCCGGCGGGCCCGCGGTCAGGGAGCTGCCGGGCTCATGTCATATGATATCCAGATCTTCCCAGGTTTGATGACGTCACAGGGTAGGGTTGTCCCATTTGGTAGGGGATCGGTTAGGGGTAGCAATGAGCATGAGCAATGAGGGTAAGGGTAGGGTTAGGGTTGAGATGTAGGGTTGAGACAGTGAGCAAAGAAATGGGATTGGGCCTTTCAGGCCTCTCGTCTTTTTAAGTGGGAGAACTTGCACAATTGGTGGCTAACTAAATACTTTTTGCCCCACTGTATATATATTATTTTTTCAACCTATCCAAATATATCATTTTCTAAAAATAAAATGTAATGTACGTTTATATCCAATATATAATAAAAACATTCATGAAAATAAATATATATTTTCTCACTATTGAAATATTTTAGTATAAAAACTATCATTGAATTCTGAAATTCCCCAAAAAACCAAAAACAAACCTAAAAATAAATAACTAAATAAATAAACAATAAACGTATGAGCCCTATACCCAGCATTGAAAATGGTCCGTATAGCTCTTTCCTGCAGAATTAACAGTGAATGTAATGTACTTTTGTAATTATTGCCCCAAACCTCTACACAGTAACTTAAATAATGTGAAACCAGTGAACAATAGTGGATGTGTAGTGATTTATGATCCAGTACCTGTTTAGCTTTATATAATACTGCAATGCTTCTTGACAACTTGGAGTGTATGTTTTATGTGAGATTTCCAGTGTAGTTTCTCATCAATTCTTACACCAAGGAATTGTATTTGACCAACTTGTTCAATGTCTACGCCATCAATCTGTATCTTTATTTGTTAATTTGTTCTGCAGTTTCCAATCATTTATTAATATGGAACCATAATTTTAATTTGCTCGTTTTTAAATTGATCACCTCTACTAATTGATATAAATCACCTGAAAAAAATATATTTATCGTCAGCAAACAATACAAGTTTCAACACATTAGATACAAATGTAATTCATTGTAAAGAAATAAAAAAATGTGTGCCCAACACTGACCCCTGGGGGACACTGCAAGCAATGTCCAAACGCACAGAGGAACAATCACCAAGTGTCACAAATTCAAAGTCACTCAAATAACTCCTCGCCCAGTTGCCCAATATACCCCTGATGCCGTAACGTTCAAGTTTTTATTTGATTTATCTGTCATGATTTATTGTGTCAAATGCTTTTATTTAGATCTATGAATATCCCTACTGATTGTTGTTTTTGGTCTATTGAATTTGATTTCTTCAACTGAATCTAATAAAGCCATTGATGTTAATATCCGTATATTGATTATCAATGAGCAGTTTTCTGTTATCTATGAAATTGTCCAGTCGATTATTAAATTGTTTTTTAAGAAGAGAATTGTGGCAGTAATGAGACCGGCCTGTAATTTGTGAAGTGGTGTGCGTTCCCAGATTTGTACAGAGGTATGGCTTTTGCTGTTTTCATTTTGTTTGGAAATGCCCCAGTTTGGAATGATAAGTTACAGATGTATGTGAATGGTTTTGTTATTCCATCAATCACTTTTTTTTTACCACAGTCATAGCTATCTCATCACAATCATTTGATTTTTAACCCTTACAATTCAAAACAACATCAACAATTTTCCATTCGTCCATTGCTGTGAGAAACATTTATACTCATTTATACTAATTGATTTTTCCATATTTAGCTCAGATGTCCCTTGATCAGGAATTTTTCTTGCTAGGTCCGGACCAAGCGGCAACATTCTAATCTGAACACATGAAGCCTACCCGGAAGTTCGAAAAACTGCAATACATCGAAAATCCGCTAGGGACTGGTCCCAAAAGCGAGCAAATGTCCATAGACTCCCATGTTAAAATGTCCGTTTTCACGACGTGAATACATGTTTTTAAAGCCTGGTCCCATGGACTTTTATTGTACTTTTCGGTAGTGTTCCCGTACCTGACAACTGTGAGGGGGGTGAATTTTTTTTTTAACTCGTTAGTTTAGCTCACATTTAGATATTAAACCCATGAATAATTAAGGGCGTGGTCAACTTGATTGACGGCTGACCATATCGAGGTTGACACATAGGTCTCACACAAAGCCCGCCCTTTTACCCATATATGGATTGGCCAGAATGTGGGCGGGGTTAGGATTTCCCAAGATTTCCCAAGATGGCGCCGCCCATACCCCCCATAAACGGCTTCATAACCGTTCTTCAGAAATCTATGGGTGATGTCACAGACGCTTTGTCCATATTTTTTACAGTCTATGGTCCGGACCAATATTGACAAAAAACGTGTTAAAGCAGTTGGCCACAAGATCCATATTATACTCCTCCTTTTAATCACCAAAAAAATACTTAGGATAATTTCTGAGTCCAGAACCATTTTTTTTTAAAATTGTTCAGTATTTTCCGCAGACCTTTTAATATAGTATTTTTTTCATTTCCAATATATTATATTTTTTCTTCAATTTTCAGCCTTATAAAAAATCGATAGTGTATTTTTCTTTTTACCGACATTTCGTAGACCCTTCGTGATCCATGGTCATTCAGAGTATTACAATTTTCTTGTATATTGTTTTATTAGACAGTTTTTATTGTAAAATGTTTTGAATATTCTGGGAATTTTTTCATATGCACTGTTAATGCCTATTTTCTCATACATTTCATTCCAATTCTGTGCCAGCAGTTCATTTTTAAAAGCAATCATTGATTCTTCAGATGTAACTCATCTGTATTCTTCTTTTTTGACTGTCTTATTGTTCTTATAGCTCCTGTCGTAAACTTTAAAAACTGGTAGATGGTCGCTTATATCATTTATCAATAGTCTGCTTAGTGTACTGTTTTCAATGTCATTAGTGAATATATTGTCTATGAGATTGGCATAATGTGATGTGATTCTGCTAGGTCTGGTAATGACGGGATAGTAGCTCATGCTGTACATTGAGTTTATAAATTCAAGTCATTTTGTGTTCATTTAGTTTAAGAAGGCCAATATTGAAGTCTCCACAAATGAAAATGTTTTTTTTACCCTTATTGGAGAAAATGTCTCCCATCTAGTCTTTAAAACCCTCTATGTTCGATCCTGGTGCCCTATATAAACAACTAATGATCCGATTTTTACTTTTTTCTTTGCAGATTTCTATTGATATGCATTCCAAAACATTATCCACTACTGTAGTCATACTGTCCAGCACCTTGAAGTTTAATATCTTGTCCACATATATGGCTACTCCTCCTTATTTAGTCTATTCATATAACTAACTTCATAACCGTCCATTTCAAAGTCCAATTCTTTGTCCTTATTGATCCAGGTTTCAGATATTGCGATGACATTGAATGGTTGTGAAAATGTATCTCAGTATTCTCTGATAGAAGTGAAGTTTGCGTTCAGGCTTCTGCTGTTGAAGTGAATAATTGACAATATGCCATCGGTCTTAATGCTGCGGTTGAGAACTTGCCATTAGAATGCTGTATTACTATTGTGGGGCTTTTTTGATGATTGGTTTATGTTGTTCAGACCTCTTGGAATATGCATTGGGACGTGCTCTTATGCTGTTTTAATGCTACATTTGTTTTAGGGAGGGACCAAGCCGTTTCCTTACTGTGTGGAAGAAGAACAGTTTAACAGCCCTCCAGTTTGCCATGACATTAAAAATGTCTCAGAATTCTGTGCATGCATTATGCCGCCTGCTCCAGAGATATCCCGTCAACAATAAGGATCGTGCCGACCTTCAAGTGACCTCAGAATTCAGCCCATCTGCTACAGCTGCAGGTTAGTGGTTAGCCTCGCTGGTGCCACAGCACAAAGGTGGAGGATTATTTGTAGGGATGCACCGAAAATGGTCAAATAGCGCATTTTCGGTTTCGGGCCAAAATAATTTTATCACCGAAACAACACGGCCGAAAAGGACATTTGTGAGGACGCAAACAAAAAGCGCGGCCAGCCCACGCTTGTCTGGAAAAAAAAAAGAAGAAAAAGCGCCAATATGTTTGCGGTGTCGCTGTTTTCAATGTTTCTGAGAAAGACCCACGTATAATGATTTGCAAAAATTGCAATGCCTTGATTTTAATGAAGTTAGTACACAGTTATAGCCATAAATGCAATGGCACTAGGGTTGCCGCGGTGTGGACATTTTCACACCGAGTATAAACGGTTTAAACTTTGTAACTAGGTCAACCGTCATCTTCTCCATCTCTCACACTCGGTGACAGCGTCTTTCTTTAAATCAGTATAATATA
>OLKM01006088.1:0-2500 GCA_900291075.1 Melanogrammus aeglefinus | reverse complement strand
CAAGCGAACAAAAGAAAAACAATCAGAGACGTCAGCTCGTAGGAAACACGGCACAAACGTGCGTCCCCACATTTGTGACACACCAAACAAAGACGACCGCGTGGCTCGTGTGTGCTACGTTCCAGGGAGACGCGGGAGGGTTGAGGCGGTGCCACGGGGGTCCCAGCCCGGATGGCGAGGAGAAGGCCACAGCCGGTGGACAGCGGGAGGAGCAGGAGAGGTACTAGGTCTTGTTGGGGCCAGACTCTTTGCCCCCTCGTTTATGCATTTAGCCACATCTACCGGCCAATCCCAGCGGTGGGTCGGCCCCTACGGATGCCCTCAGAGACTGGCCGGAGGGGACACAATTAATGACCCGGGGAGGAACACAGACGGGCAGGCGAGACCGAGAGACACTCGAGAGAATGGGAGAGAGAGAGATGCCCTCAGAGACTGGCCGGAGGGGACACAATTAATGACCCGGGGAGGAACACAGACGGGCAGGCGAGACCGAGAGACACTCGAGAGAATGGGAGAGAGAGAGGGAGAGAGTGGCGAGAGAAAGAGAGGGAGATTTGGCACAGGAGAGGGCAGGGGAGGAGGGGAGAGATGGATAGAGAGGAGAGAGAGGGGAGGGGGAGAGATAGGAGAGACAGAGGGGTGAGGAGAGAGAATAGAGAGAGAGAGGAGGGAGGAGGAGAGGGAGGAAGTGAGAGAGCTAGGAAGCAACAATGAGAATGGAACGAAATGGGAAGAAAAGTGAGAGTGGGCGC
This sequence comes from Melanogrammus aeglefinus, assembly GCA_900291075.1. Taxonomy (NCBI): domain Eukaryota; kingdom Metazoa; phylum Chordata; class Actinopteri; order Gadiformes; family Gadidae; genus Melanogrammus; species Melanogrammus aeglefinus. The sequence continues at coordinate 1,748 of OLKM01006088.1, read as the reverse complement.
CAGGAAGGAGGGAATCCTTCTTTTAGCGCTTGGCCAAACACTGTTATAGACGTCCATGAATACATCCTCTGGCACTTCCTCCAAGAACAGCTTTCTTCTCCCATCTTGTTATTAAATGCTTTACGATGGAGGAGACTCCCTCTAGCCTTTACTTGGCAAATTAAAAAAGTTTGGGGAAAAAAATTATAATAATCCATGTTTAAAGTTTTACCTCGATTTGTATGAATTTTCCATGTGAAACATGGTGTGTCATACCAATTTTTAACATGTCGAATGGGGGGGGAAGAGAGAGGTTGGCCCTGCCTGATGAGCCTGAATCACAGAGTAGCCATCTTTGTTCTGCGCGCTGGCTCGGGGATGGAACTGAACTGCACATTTTGTTCAACCACCAAACGGGCGTTAGGATGGAACCAGGACGCGTATGATCATAATTATGTAACGTGGATTTTGTTCAAATTAAAAACTGGACATGAACGGGATTAAAAAAAAAAAAACCCTCTTGAATCGGAATAGGTTTCACACACAGACCCGCCTGTCAAAACAGCAAAACACACGATAATTAACCATGTTTGAACTTGGAATATGTTTTACAAACGATGAGCAACTATCATCCGTTGCATTAAAAAGGACACCCGAGGGAAGTGTGAATCGAAAAGGAAATGTTAGTCTCTGTCGGCTAATGAGACCTGTCCTATTTTGTATTCTCAGCCCTGCCTGCCTCTGTAGTTGTAAGACAGTGGGACCCCCACAATGATTTCCTTTGTATTATTATTTTCCCATGTCTGTGTGCGTGCGGGATTCATATATGTGTGTATGAGGGGAAGTTGAAGAGACCATGAAATGTATTTGCCTCTATTTGATGTGTTACATAACGGTGTTTTGTTACAGGGTTGCTGGATATTCTTTCGCCTTTTAATTATTTACTACTTTACATTCCTTTCAGCTTGGCAGCGTCAAATTCAGTTACCCCCTATTGCCAAGACTCAATTTTACTTTTAAATGTTACACTTCTATTTTTGGATCAAATGCAACCGTTTTGAATCAACCCCATTATCTCAAAATGAGATTGGATTTCATCACATTCATATATTCATCCCGTTGTTTTGGACTGTTGTTTTTGTTTCCCGTCCCGCTGTGTCATTCCCCCTAAACCTCCCATCCCAGCCACTTTTTCCGGAGGGGTTGGGGGGGGGGTAAACACAGTGACATTTGATGCTGTACCCCGTAACGCAGGGCAAGGCCACCGAGTCACCGGATCAATGCTGCCGGTATTCCCTGGTGTGGACGTGTCTCATGAAAAAAGTTGAAAAGCAGGCTCTTCAAACGGGCCCGGCGGTATCGATTGGGCTCGCTCTGCAACAGGGTCCTCGTCTCGGGGTGCAAGCAGGAGGAAGGCCTGCTGGTGTGGAACAGGGCCGCATATGGCACGGTCGACTGATACGGGGGGATAGAGGGAGGCCAAGGCATGTGGAGAGACGCATCGCTAGCACAGACAGACAGACAGACAGAGACGGACAGAGCGCCAGAGAGAGGGAGAGAGAGAGACAGATCGAGAGAGACAGAGAGAGACAGAGACGAGAGACAGAGACAGAGCAAGAGCGCCAGAGAGAGGGAGAGAGAGAGACAGCTAGAGAGAGAGAGAGAGAGAGAGAGAGAGAGAGAAGAGAGAGAGAGGGAGAGAGAGAGAGAGAGAGAGAGAGAGAGAGAGAGCAGCTCATGGTTTCTTACTGCCGGCTGTACTTCATCCA
>OLKM01006087.1:0-15151 GCA_900291075.1 Melanogrammus aeglefinus | reverse complement strand
CACACACACACACACACACACACACACACACACACACACACACACACACACACACACACACACACACACACACACACACACACACACACACACACACACACACACACACACACTCCTGGTGACTGAGCTGGCATTTGGATCTTTGCACCAACAGGCCACGCGTCGTGCCCTGGACAAGGACACTGGCAGCGGGACAGAGAGGTGCTGCTCGTGGGCTGGGCCGGTGGTGGTGGTGGAGGAGGAGGTGGAGGTGGAGGTGGAGGTGGCTGGATGAGCTCAGGTTTTGGATAATTAGGAACTCGGCCATCCTTAACCGGAGGCTCAACAGGCCACCAACATCTGCACCACGCGGTGTGCCTGGACCCTGATCTGATGATGTGCCTGAGACTATCTGGCAGCACTACACAGATAAACCAGCACACACACTCACTCACACACCCACACACCTTCCTTAAGCTTCTCCACACTTATCACCTTGACACGATGATGCACGCACATATGCAGCAGACGGAGACACACAAACACCCACACCCCAGCGCACACACACGCACAAAGTCACTCCGCAGAGTTCTATCTCATAAAGTTCAAGACACACCACACCGCTACTACTTTTAAAAGATAGCATAACCTTATCTACAGTGTCCCTTTCTCCCTCCCCATCTCGCTCGCCCCCCTACCCTCCCTCTCTCTCTCTCTCTCTCTCTCTCTCTCTCTCTCTCTCTCTCTCTCTCTCTCTCTCTCTCTCTCTCTCTCTCTCTCTCTCTCTCTCTCTCTCTCTCTCTCTCTCGTCTGCCTGTGACTTCTCTCCTCTCGTCTGCCTGTGACACACTGAGAGCAACTCCCAGACCCCCCCCCCACCACCCCCTCTGCCGTAGCCTCAGGTCTGTTGGCTAGCCAAACAGCTAACAGTTGACACAGGGAATTGGAGCGTTCCACTGTACACTATACATGACAAAATAGGTGTACACAGTGGGTTTCTCTAAATCCATCTATGTGCTCACACGGTATCTTGTGCGAGTAGGAATGGGTTAATTTGAATGAATATATGTTTATTTAGTCAATGCATGAGTGAATGTGTGTGCTTGTGTGTGTGTGTGTGTGTGCCTCTTTCTGTGTGCGTGCTTGTTTGTGTGTGAGTGTGTGCTTCTGTGTGTGTGTGTGTGTGTGTGTGTGTGTGTGTGTGTGTGTGTGTGTGTGTGTGTGTGTGTGTGTGTGTGTGTGTGTGTGTGTGTGTGTGTGTGTGTGTGTGTGTATGTGTGCGCGTGCGTGTGACCGTGTCTGCGCATGCACGCGTCCTTTGCCAGCAGCTTGCCACCTCGGGTTGCAACATGCCACAAGGTCCCTGGTCATGCACTGCTGTCTGGGCACATGCACACCTTGGACTGGCATGTACTCCCTCTCTTTTCCCCCATGCTTTCTCTATGGCTCTCGCCCTGCCTCCCCCTCGCTCTTGGGTGAATGTGTGACAGAGGGCCGGTTGTTCAAAGTCAAACAGATGGCCCTCACAGTTGGGCGACGACAAAGGTAAGCAGTGCCTGAGATGGACTGGGATGTGCACACGTGAACACGCACACTCACACAGACCCACACACACACACGCACGCACGCACGCACGCACGCACACACACACACACACACACACACACACACACACACACACACACACACACACACACACACACACACACACACACACACACACACACACACACACACACACACAAGCACACAGACACACAGACACACACACACACACACACACACACAGACCGGCACCCACAGACCCACACACCCACTCACCCCTCATTCTCTTGCAAACCAAGTATTTATGTTAAATACACAAAGCACCGCTCCTCCATTCTCCGAGAGCGCTGAAACCAATTTATTTCCGCACAGTTCACACACATTAGAAGTAAATAACGCAGATGAAACATGACTTCAATGTCTCGCTCCAATTTTCGATATTTTGTTTCTTTAAGCACACACACACACACACACACTTACACACCCAAACAATATATAAATCAAATTGGCCTTTTTCTTAATATCCCCAGCAGTCTAGAGTTTGCTCAGCCCACAGTTACACCGCATTATCCCCACTTCATTTAGCTTCGTAAACAATTAACCCGGAGAGAGAGAGAGAGCGAGTGACGGGGTAGAGAGACCTCAGGACAGTGTGGGAGAGCGCATGTTTGTGTGTGAGCGGGATGATTGAGGGATTTGGCATTAGCTATGCCACGACGAGTTTCACCACTAAATACTTTAAGTATTTAACATAGTTAGCCTTCATTTACACACACCGGCCCCCCCCTCCTCCCAGCAGGCACACACACACACACACACACACACACACACACACACACACACACACACACACACACACACACACACACACACACACACACACACACACCCCCCCCTCACTGAATCAATACCACCACACAGAGGGGATGGGGGTAGGGGGAGGGTTTAGGGAAGTTAATTTAAAGCAAGCAATTAATATTTATTTCGTTAAATAAGCAAAACACGCGCACAAGCCTGTGTGTGTGTGTCTGTGTTTGTGTGTGCGCCGTCGGTTGGCGGCGTCGATAGAGTTAGCCTTCGTTGAGCCCTGTTTGCGATAGCATTTGGGTTTCTCTACAGCAATTACGGCCTTTAATTGAATTGATTTTTATAATGAGCATCGTAATGACACCGCGGTGGGAAAGCGTGTGTGTGGGTGTGTGTGTGTGTGTGAGAGAGAGAGGGTGTCCAAGTTAATGTTTATTCTGGATTTAAAGAATCTCGGATGAGATTCCAGGGAGACAGGCTTCACAAACAAACACACACACACACACACACGCACGCACACACACACACACACACACACACACACACACACACACACACACAGCACACACACACACACACACACACACACACACACACACACACACACACACACACGCACACTGACACACACACACACACACACACACACTTTCACAAACATACAAAAACACACACACATTGGCTGCTACTGTTACGTGAGTACCAATAACACATTCTTGATCCAAGCTGTTATCTAATCTTTAAGTATGGCCGCGTACCAATTATCGACCCATTATCTTTACAGCACCGTCATGATCACTAGTCATTAGTCCATCACAATTAGCACATAATCACATTATCTTTTCCCCCCCCGCCTGAATCAAAAGTTCCCAAAAATCCAGTCCAAAGTCAAGTCCAAAAATGACTTTGCAATCGCAATTCAGTTCAGTTCATTTATTTGACTCACCACTGACCAAACGGGACGCTGATATCTATACCCCATGTTAAACACTTGAACTTGTCCCATACCTCAACCCCCATCTCTCCATGTAAGCACACGTTCACACTCCTCTCAAGCTCCGTCTCTATTCGGGCCTCTCACACAATCTCCTCTAGGCGACGGATATTTGAACGAGTGTGTCCCTCTGGATGGTAGAAGGGGGAGTGTGTGGGTGGATGGTGGTGGTGGTGGTGGTGGTGGTGGAGGTGGAGGGGGGGGGGGGGGGGGGGGGGGGCGATGCCGCAAGCGGGCAGGCGTCCTGCGATGAGAGCCAGTAATGGAGCGCAGTGTGATAGTCTGAAGGGAGAGGGGAACGGGGGCTGTCTGGGGACGCGGTGGGGCGGGACGTCGCCAGACCGCAGACCACCCCCGCCGCGCTGTCGTCGTTCTTCAGAGCGCAATGTCAAGAAGCAGCGCTAGGTCGCACAGTGAGCGCTGTCTGACCGCGTCTGAGGCCCCGGGTCCCAAAACCCTGGAGCCAATTAGCACACCTGCTCCTTAATGACGTCTGCCGCAGTACACTGTCAAAGAAAAAGAAGAAGACAAATGTCCCCGCTGAAAGCACGACGTCGTCCGCTGTTTCTTTGGTGACCGTCGTCCGCTGTCTTTTATGGTGACCGTGAACTCCATGGACACCCCAGGGTGGTTCGGGGGTTTTCCGCTTCAACTGAACTGAATGAAGAGTCTGCTTGCGTCCAAAATCTCACACAGGCAAACAGGCACTCATAAAAAACCCATGGGAAGCATGGAAGACTGCATATCAAAGTTTCACCAGTTTATTCTGGTGAAATATATATGAGTCGTTTCCGTCAAAGGTTCAACACAAAGGCCAAATTCTGTGAACTTTCAAAGCCAGAGACTTTGCTGCACATTTCCGGGTCAATGCATGATTTCTGAAGACGCGCTTCTCATTGATTGGATGAACGCACGTGTTACCATGCTGATCATAGCCCGGGAACGCCGGGGAAAAGAAATTATCTATGCTTTGGCATGTCAGGTGTTTGTCTTTGTGTGTGTGTGTTGTGTGAAAGTGTGTGTGTGCATGCGTGTGTGTGTTTGCACGTGTGGGTGGGTGTGTTTCTGTGAGTATCCCCACATCGTTTTGAACCAAAGTGGTGTTCTGACGGAATCTATGATCTTCTGACGTCTACAACTCCATTGATCATCTGCTGGACCACATCCCCTCACAACCTCAAATCCAAACCCACGAAACAAAACCCCCCCCCCCCCCCCCCCCCCCCCCCCGCCTCCCATCCCCATACACACACGCACACACACACACATATACCAAAGCACTCTCAGTTCAGAGAGCCGAAACCATCCTTGAGATAGACTGGTCTGAATCAAAAGAGCTTTTTCATCCCTAACCCTCCTCCTCACACACACACACACACACTTACACACACACACACACACACACACACACATAGACACGCACTAACGCACAAACCTTCACAGCAAGGCAAAGATCGAAGGAGAGATGCAGAGAAAGCCAGAGTAAGATGAAGAGACAGAGAGACTATATAAGAGAGAGAGAGAGAGAGAGAGAGAGAGAGAGAGAGAGAGAGAGAGAGAGAGAGAGAGAAAGAGAGAGAGGAGAGCAGAGAGAGAGAGAGAGAGAGAGAGAGAGGCGAGCGAGAGAAGAGAAAGAGAGAGAGAGAGTCGAGAGAGAGAGAGAGAGAGAGAGACGAGAGAGAGGAGAGAAACCTTCACAGCAAGGCAAAGATCGAAGGAGAGATGCAGAGAAAGCCAGAGTAAGATGAAGAGACAGAGAGAGATAGAGAGAGAGAGAGAGAGAGAGAGAGAGAGAGAGAGAGAGAGAGAGAGAGAGAGAGAGAGAGAGAGAGAGAGAGAGAGAGAGAGAGAGAGAGAGAGAGAGAGAGAGAGAGAGAGCGAGAGAGAGAGAGCGAGGGAGAACTTCTTAAAGCTGGAGGGCACTGTAAAGGACGTGTCCTAGATAAGCCGCAGCTCGCCCTTCTCAGCCCACCACCACCCCCCAGTTGCCCCCATCCCCCCCCCCCGACCTCCCAGTCAGAGCCAGCCTCCTTTACCTCACCCACCTGCTCAATGCAAGGGGGGGAAGTCAATTTAGACACCTGACAACTGCTAATGAAAGAGTTCAATTTAGCAAGGGGAAAACATCTAGCCTGGAGGAAGAGCTCAAAGGCTGTCGTGTGTGTGTGTGTGTGTGTGTGTGTGGTGTGTGTGTGTGTGTGTGTTGTGTGTGGTGTGTGCTTGTGTGTGGTGTGTGTAGGTGTGGTGTGTGTCGTAGTGTGTGGTGTGTGTTGTGTGTGTGTGTGTGTGGGGGGGGGTGTCTGTGTCTGTGTATGTGTGTTTGTGGAGGGTATGTTTTCTGCAGTTGTGTGCATTTTACGTTATATACGACGATATTGCCTTCTGACTTTCTACTCATGAAATCCAACAAAAAATCCAAAGTGTCACTTGTTTTGGTCTACGTGGTGTGTGTGGTGTGTGTGTGTGGGTGTGTGTGTGTGTGTGCGCGGTGTGCTGTGTGTGCGTTTGTGTCTGTTTCTGTGTGCCTGTGTGTGTTATCATCCATATGGTGACCACGAATCAGGCACCTGCTCTGACCTCTCGACTTGATCCATCATCTCACTGCGGACGCCTCTCAACTTGCTGACATTACCTAGCCCCCCCCCCCCCCCCCCACACACCTCCACACCAATGTTGTCTCATTGGTTTTGCATCATTCGTTGTGTAAACACAAACACTTAAACTATGCCACCAGACACACCCCAGCCAGTTCCTATACTCTCAGCGCCCTCCACACTCACACACTCACACACACACACACACATGTACATACACACGCGGCACACCAACCCACACGCATGCACGTAGTCAAACATGGCACCCGTTCAACTGCGTGTGTGCCCTCTAAACCAACATGGCCGCCACTTGGTGCCATGATCACGCGTGGTGCCCTTCTCCAAAATGGCAGCCGTCCAACCTCCATGGGAGTTGCATCATTCATACTATCTGTTTTGGGCTGTTCCTTCTTATGAGGGAGAGAGAGAAAGAGAGAGAGAGAGAGAGAGAGAGAGAGAGAGAGAGAGAGAGAGAGAGAGAGAGAGAGAGAGAAAGAGAGCGAGAGCGAGAGCGAGAGAGAGAGAGAGAGAGAGCGAGAGCGAGAGCGAGAGCGAGAGAGAGAGAGAGAAAAAAGGAAGGATAAGAGGGTGATAAGAGAGCCACAGAAAGACATAGAGAGAGAGGAAATGTTTACGAATGAGAGAGAACGTGAGTGTGAGTAAGACTGAGACAAAAAGAGAAAGAGGGAGAAAGAGTGAGGGGGAGAGAGAGCAAGGAGAAAAGAGTGAGGAAGACCAAAAGAGAAAGAAGGTGAGTGAAGTACTACGAATGAAAGAGCGAGAAAGAAACAGAGAGGAAAAGAGAGAGAGAGAGAGAGAGACAGAGACAGAGAGAAAGAGAGAGAGTTATGGAGCGCACGAGAGAGAGCGAGCGAGCGAGAGCGAGTGAGACTGGCAGAACGACGGAAGAGGGGAATAAAACAAGCTGCCAATACAAACAGTGTTCGGCCGGTATTTTTACAAGCGAGCGGGGAAGTTAATAAGCAGATATTGGCTTTTAAAACTGCGCCCCGTTTATTGCTTTGCCCCCGAGTGCTTCCAATGTTGTTTTTTTCTCTTCCCCTCACACAGTCCATCGCCTGCTAACCTTTCATCACCTCCTCTGGCTTGCCTCCACTTCCAATACTCTCTCTCTCTCTCTCTCTCTCTCTCTCTCTCTCTCTCTCTCTCTCTCTCTCTCTCTCTCTCTCTCTCTCTCTCTCTCTCTCTCTCTCTCTCTCTCTCTCTCTCTCTCTGCCTCAGTCTCTCTCTCTATTCTCTCTTTTTTTCTCTTTCTGTCTCTCCCTCCCTCTCTCACTCTCTCCCTAACTCGTCCCTGACTTTTGAGAGATGATGAGCCCACAGATATCCTCTCATTCGCACTGCGGTTCCGCGGCGTGGTTCTGATATCGACGTACAAGTGTTTAGTCACTGAGCAGATGCTTTATCCATTTAAGAGCCTTGTCATTAAGGAGCAGGTAGGCATTTACTGGGCCCAGTCTCCCGGTGAGATCAGCGGCGTAAATGCACTGTGCTTGTTGTTTCCGAGGGCAAATTAACCACCGTGACTAAGCAAACGTCACACACACACACACACACACACGCTCGTACTCAGACCCCGGAAAGGGTAACGCCGGCCCAACACACAGGCTCCCATTGACCAAAACATATATATATATATAGAGAGAGAGAGAGACGAGAGAGGAGAGAGAGAGAGAGAGAGGAGAGGAGAGAGAGAGAGAGAGAGAGCGATGAGAGAGGAGAGAGGAGAGAGAGAGAGAGAGAGAGAGCAGAGAGACTAGAGAGACAGAGAGAGAGAGAGACACAGAGACAGAGACAGAGAGGACAGGAGAGAGAGAGAGAGAGAGAGAGAGAGAGAGAGAGAGAGAGAGAGAGAGAGAGAGAGAGAGAGAGAGAGAGAGAGAGAGAGAGAGAGAGAGAGAGAGAGGCGCAGAGAAAGGCAGAGAAAGCATAAAATACAGTGTGAGAGAGAGAGAAATTATAACAGAAAAAGCGAGAGTAAGAGAAAAGTGCACTGAAAAATGAGGGGGAGAGAGGGAGGGGGAGAATAGGAGAAGGAGGGAGAGACATTATAACAGAGCAAGAAAGAGAGCGAGAGCAAGCGAGCACAAGCTCATTGACTGGAGAGGGCAAATTAGAATCTAGGGGGCCTCTTAATATCCCTCCATAGCACGCAGAGAGAAACATCGGAGAGAAACTGAGCAAGAGGGAGACATTGAGAGAGAGAGGGGAGAGAGGGTAAGAGAGGGCCGAGGTCGTGCAAACCTCCTTTTACCAGAAGTTTATAACGTTTTTTTCAGTTGGGCTCAGCGGCCATAATGGAGAAGATGAGTCAAGGTGGGGCACGGGGCCAAACATAATCTTCCCCCATCGTCGATAAGAGATGCCACCGAGATTACACCGATACAAAGCCTGTGTGATTAGCCATACGCTTAGCGTAGCGGCTTCTTGCCCACTTGAGACGATTAGCCGCCACCTTACTCCATCGCTACCTCCGTTTCAATCCGCTGTTGAGTCAGTCTATCAGCCGGTTGGACACAGCGGAGGGGACGCAAGCAGACACGCACACACACACACACACACTGACACACACACATACACGCACATATACTTGCGCTTAGCAATAGACACACAAACACACACGTGAGACAGCCACAGGGCAGCACTGGGAGTGTGTGATGGGAGCCAAGTGTCAGTAGCGGAGAGGCGAGGAGGCACACACTCACCCCCGTTAAGGTCTTTATGTTGTGCAGCGCGTTCTGGGCGTCAAGGGCAGCTTTCCGCGTGTAAAATGTGACAAAACAGCAGCCTGCAGGGGGCGAGAGACATAAAGACAGAGGGAAAGAGAGGGAGGGGGGGTTGGAGGTGGGTAAGAGAGAGAGAGAGAGAGAGAGAGAGAGAGAGAGAGAGAGAGAGAGAGAGAGAGAGAGAGAGAGAGAGAGAGAGAGAGAGAGAGAGAGAGAGAAGAGCATTAGTAGACAATTAAGAGAATTCCTTTCTATTCATTTGTCTGGCGGCACCCGTTTGAAATTGTCGTGCATCTCTGGAGCGCTGAACCTGGTTGAGAGAGAGGGAGACATGGAAGGGAGGGATAGAAGGAAAGACAGAGAGAGAGAGAGAGAGAGAGAGAGAGAGAGAGAGAGAGAGAGAGAGAGAGAGAGAGAGAGAGAGAGAGAGAGAGAGAGAGAGAGAGAGAGAGAAGTAAAGAGGGAGAGAAATGGAGGAGAAAAAAAATGATTTGGATGCAGTTCAGCGCCAATGATAGAAGCCTGGAAGAGCTGCTTACACGCTCAAAACAATATGCGCGCACAAAAGCAAGAGACACACACAAAAACAAAAGCCAATACAAAACGAGACACAGAAGAGAATAGTATCTTGTTTGTGAGGAAATTGTGTCTGTGTCTGTGTGTCTGTGTGTGAGGGGGAGGGGGGGGGTGTGGGGGGGGTGGGGGGGGGGCAGGGTTGTTACTGCTTCTTCATTAACATGAGCATAATCCCTGCAGTGTACGGGGCTGCAATCGTTTCGCTGTAGGCTATATCTGAGCAACCAGCACAGCATCGGAAAAAAACACACTACATAAACCTGCATCGTCAGGCAGACGGTGCCGTGTCTAACACACAGACACACACACACACACACACACACACACACACACACACACACACACACACACACACACACACACACACACACACACACACACACACACACACACACACACACACACAAACACGCACGCAGCCACATTTTTTTACGGAAGCGCGGAGCCGATTCACTCGTGACTCCAGACTTTCGGTCTCGGTCTCCGAGCGCGTCGGGGAGCTGTTGGTGACGCCCGCCCTGCGGTGTGTGTCAGCGGCAGAAGACGACTAGCCAGCGAGCATCTGGTGCAAGGTTTACCATCCGAATCCTCCCCCCCCCCCCTCTACCACACCACCACACCACCACCACCACCACCACCACCACCACCACCACCACCACCACCACCGGCATTACCACCCCCACCCACCCTCCCATAGTCCCTTTGATGAGGCTCGAAGCATAATGGAACCCAGCACACCAGTACCTCTGGGTGCCGGCGCTGTTCAATAGCTTGGCCCTTAGCCTAGCATTAGCGACGTGAGCGGAGTGGAGATTTTTGTGAGCGGAGCGAGTCAATGATAATTGCGCGGAGCAGAACTTAGCGGGAGAAGGGGGGAGGCGGGAGGTGGGGGGATGAGGTGGTGTGCAGCAGCGCCGTTGCCGTTGCCGTTGCCGTTGCGAGCATAAGAAAGACTTCCCTTTCAAATGGAGGTAAACATAGCTTTGTAAAAGAAGAAGATATCCAGCGAGGGGAGTAAGCCTAAACGAGGCTTGAGCCGCAACCAGGGGGAATAGCGGCCGATTAATGCTGCGCTCGTATGCAACGCGCGCAAGAGTAGCGTTGCCTTGTGTTTATGGGCGGAGGTCTTTAGCACAGCTTCAGCGTTCTTCATTCTAATTCCAGTTGCACCTTGTTCTGCGCTCCGGCCTCCAGTGTGCCATTAGCAATTCTGATCGCGCCATTCGGAGGTTAGTGCATGGCAAGGTGAATTATCATTCAGGTAGCAATTTCTTTCTTTTTTTTTTTTTTGCAAAGCTGTTTATGAAAGAAAGTTGGCTTTCGCATGGCGCATTATCAAAATTCCGCCAGCGCATAGAGGATGAATGGGGAGGGCACGGTGGTGTGAGCGTTGTGTGAGCGTTGTGTGAGCGTTGTGTGAGCGCCGGTGCTTATTGTGATTCCCCAGGTGTCGCCGGACCCCGGGCTCGCGGGCACAGAGCAGCGCCTCGTCCCAGGTGGTGGGCTGTCAAGAGGGGAGCAGGGGGAGGAGGGGGGCCCCCCCACACCCTGGCTCTTTCACTCCCTACCACACTCACACACACACTCACTCTCATGCACACACACAAACACACGCACACATCGAATGGACGGACACACATATCAACCCACAAACACACATACAGGAATTGATGCAGACACACACACGCGCACACACTTATACGTATCCACGCACACACACGTGCATGGATGCAGACGTACACACATACATACTAATGGACACAAACACACATGCACACACATACAAATGGACACAAACACAAACACACAATCACATATTTACAGCTCTGCTCCACAAAATCCCCTGCTCTTCCTGTCCAAGATTTTCCAAGCTCCACTGTCACTATGGAGAATCGATGACTTCAAACGATCACGTGTGTGCTTTTCTTTTCTCCTGCCACGACCTTGACCGCGGAAGGAGGGAAGAATGCAGTGGAAAACACGTATTCCTAGGTGTGTGTTTGTGTGCATATGTGTTTGTGTGCTCGTGTGTAAATGCGTCGGTCTCAAAGGAAGAAATAATCTATAAAAATTGGCAACAAAGAGCTATCATGGTGAGACACACTATGCTAGTGGTGTGTGTGTGTGTGTGTGTCTGTTTGTGTGTGTGTGTGTGTGTGTGTGTGTGTGTGTGTGTGTGTGTGTGTGTGTGTGTGTGTGCGTCTGTCTGTCTTCAGGGAGAAAACAGCGGAGTGTACAGGGCAGGCTGTGAGCAGAATGGAGAGTGGAGAAGTCTGTTCATAAATGCTTCATGGCCATTGAAGAAGGCCTTTCGCCTGAACCAAGCCATTCTCTCCCCTGTCTGTTAAATATCCTAAATACTACGTGGAACGAGACAACGTCATTCACCACTAGTCCCTTCAACTAGTCTGCCCATTCCTTTCTGTTCACACATTTTACAGATTACCATTGCTCGAGGTGAGGAAAAGAGGGGACACGTTTTGTCTTCAGACATTAAGCATGTTCTCAAACATTCAGAGGTATTTTAGTCAACGCTGCATTTCAAGCCAACAGCCGGACTATGGTTCGAATCCAGCTTATAAGAATGATTCCGGCTGTCGACACACACTCCCTAGGATATTTTAATGAAAACTACAAACCTCAACCTTGAAAATCTCTCTTCTCTCTCGCTCAGAAAAAAGAATTAACAGAATATTTTCTGGAATCAAAGATGCATTCTGGGTAGTAAATTCCGCCACTGCACTAAGCTCCCAGCCCACACGCGCACGCACGCACGCACACACAACACGCACGCACGCACGCACGCACACACAATCACACGGACACGACTGCACACAGACACACACGCTCACACAGCAGAAATGTATGTATATATATGCACATAGACGCCAACAAAGAAAGAAACCTAGATGAGAAGAAAGCAGAAAACACATCCACACATGCACGCGGAGACACACACACACACACACACACACACACACACACACACACACACACACACACACACACACACACACACACACACACACACACACACACACACACACACACACACACAGACAGACAGACAGACACACTCTCCTTTATCCCATTAAATCCATCTTGGGTTTCTCTCTAATTGGGCGCCGGGTAGCCTGCTAACAAAGCTAACGTCTTGTTAAGGCGATATAATTGGCCGCTCTGCTTTAGGAAAGAATGAAATAAATCTGTCCTACGTCTCAGGTCAGCTTCCGTCTCAACTGAATCTATTAGAGCAGATAATTGCCTTGGACATTAAGCGTTTGCTCAGCGTTGCCACGGCATTGGGAGGGAGGGGGAAGAGCGAGCGGGTAGGAGCTCAGCTTCCTGGCAGTCTTCAAACGCAAAACGTCCGCCTTTGGATGGTTCTTCCCTGGGCGCCCAATCAGGATAGTGGGGTGTCAGGGAGGCCGGCGCCCACGTGAGCACTGATCAACAATCTCCCATTGTTGGTTTTTGTTATGTTTGGCGTATGTCTATGCGTTTAAATTCACAATTACATTGTCTGGTAGACTGTATCTCATTCTTCATGATACCGGAGGTGAATAAACAACTGAAGGCATCTTTTTCAAGGACGCCTATAGGTCGGTTGTAGATATCGGGGATCTCACCTGGTATTAACTTTGCGCCGACGACACATCGCAGCCACTAACGCTAGCCTGCCCTGATCCCGTCAAGACTTGGTGCCAAACCGTGATCTCCCAATGTTTATGTTCTTTTAAGGTTTGGCATATGTGGGTCAAGTTCATCTATGAGCTTGTATTTTCCATTTATTTCTTTGTCGTTTTGGAGGAGATTATGTCTAAAGCAAAATAAGCTGTCTTGTTCAAGGCTACTCACAGGTTGATTTTGGACGTGGGGGCAATATCCTGCCCCTATCCTTTCAAAGCATTGTAGCAGCGTACCCATAAAAAAACTTTTAAAACAATGCCAACCGACAAAAATTTAGTTCCAAAGATTGTGGTTAAAGAAAAAGATTGGATAGTGACTAATCTGATGGGCGATGATTCTTGCCTTGGTCCTAGACTCACTGGAAATATAAAAATTGTTGTTCCTCCAAACCGACGTCTACGGTTGTGAGTTTGTTTGGGTAGCTTCGGTGCAATCATCAAAATGAAATCCATTAAAGTGAGATTTCTGCCGATATGAATCAGAAGTAAGGAAGATGGAGCCAAAAATGGGATTTTCAGAGTTTGTTTGGGTAGCTTCGGTGCAATCATCAAAATGAAATCCATTAAAGTGAGATTTCTGCCGATATGAATCAGAAGTAGGAAGGAAGATGGAGCCAAAAATGGGATTTTCAGATTTTGCTAAAAAACATTCTACTGTTTCCCTCAGCCATTTTGAGGTTGTTGTTGTTTGTTTGTTTATGTTTTCCGCTGCGTTGTTTGTTTCCCCGACTCCCAGGCTGGGTTTTTTACGAACATGTCAAAAGAGCTTGACATAACGATGAAGCATTCTCAGAGTGGATCGGATGAATAGCATTTATAGAAGAAAAATCATCTTCATTAACAAAATCGTCCGTTTTTTACTCCAGCCTTCTAGATTTGTAAAAACATTGCTCGGAGCTAATCACCTCTTTCATATCCAGTGGTCTTTTTTTTTGTACTTTTTCGTTTATTGCAGCCATTTTTAAGCCATTATATCGGCGTATTAGTCGTGACGTGGCGTAGCCGGGACCTCAGACGGCTCTCTGCAGGGCGCAGACTGCAAATGAAGACATTAAACCTGTTCCGTGTGTGTGTGTGTCTTTATTTCCCAGCAGTGAGTGCTTTCGCTGTCTTAGGACAGCAGCATCATTAAGATTAATGACACAGCTCCTCGGCGGCCAAATCCCAAACATACGCACACACACACACACACACACACACACACACACACACACACACACACACACACACACTCGCTTACGCACACATCGACAAATAAGGACTAATATATATAAATATTGACGGTAATAAAAACCTGTAGAAACCTATGTCTTACCCAGCAGCACACAGTAATGGGCAAGTGCACGCGCACACAAAACACACGCACACACACACACACACATGTACATACACACACACACATGCACAGACTTGTGAGGACGCTTGAGGTTAGTTTTTTTTTTGCAGAGAAGGGCCTCCTCTGTTTACCCCTCTGGCTGTCTCTGTCTCATTCTCTGCTTATCGTTCCCTCTATCTCCATCTCTCCTTTCGGCGCACACACAAACACACACACACACACACACACACACACACACACACACACACACACACACACACACACACACACACACACACACACACACACACACACACACACACACACACACACACACATCCAAATGAGTCCCATTTTCTCTCTCCCCCCCTGCCTCCACCGATCCCCACCTCCACCCCTGCACACCCTCATATCCGCATATTAACTCTGATCAA
This sequence comes from Melanogrammus aeglefinus, assembly GCA_900291075.1. Lineage (NCBI taxonomy): Eukaryota > Metazoa > Chordata > Actinopteri > Gadiformes > Gadidae > Melanogrammus > Melanogrammus aeglefinus. The sequence continues at coordinate 471 of OLKM01006087.1, read as the reverse complement.
CATTTAGCCAAATACAACAACAACAAGGACATAGCCTCTTGTCCCTTCGGCCGCTGGCCCATGCATGCATAAATACATGCATGGACACACAGAGAGGGAGACACGGGCACCCCGCACACAGACATACACGCACGCAGAAGCACACACACACACACACACACACACACACAAACTCTGACACACTCATAGACACAGGCACACACCTGCGCACATACCCACACCCACACCCACACCCACACACACACACACACACACTAGCCTCCCACTCACAGGCTCACAAGCACAGGCACACTCATAGACACACAGGCACACGCATGTGTGTGCACACACAAACATACGCACACAAAGATGTGTCTTGTGGTCTCTGTTCTCGAACCCCCCCATGTGCCGTTAATGTTATCAGATCCCATTCATCCCAGTCCATCCGAACAGCGTCTCACTCTCGAAAATAACAACCCCGGCAATTTAACA
>OLKM01006086.1:10000-15153 GCA_900291075.1 Melanogrammus aeglefinus | reverse complement strand
CAGAGTGAGCACGTGATGCGTTTATATGGTGTACGCCAGCTCAGGACAGTTCCAAAATCGCTTGAGGTGGAGATGTGGAATAAACGCTTGCCTGTCCACATAGACAGCAGGTGGACAGCTTGCTCCGCTGTATGCGCGGTCGACTCAGGTGGTCCGCGAGGCTGGCGCTCCGGTGTTGGGTCCCGTGGATTGTCGGGTCTGGTGATGGTCCGACGGTTGTGGGTCCGGTGGCTGGTCCGTGACTGCAGCTCCGGTGCTGATCCCGGCAGGAGGTCTGCCGGCTGGCGAGTCCTGCGGCTGGCGAGCTGCGGCCGGGTCCACGGCTGGTTGAGTCCGTTGCTGGGTCCGCGCTGGTGCCGTGGGTGCGGAGCAGGTGCGGATCCCGGTGCTGAGGACGTCAAAGCCGGTGCACACGGTTACATTCTGAGAATGATGACTTAGATAAGGAGGAACAGAGCAAGCCTGAGAAGCAGCAGGCTCCTGTGCTGCAGAGAACCTGAGCAATGTTCTCAAGTCTGCAAGCAGTGAAGCAGCTTCCACAAGTTTTGCAGAGGATCCCACTGTGAATTATCAATGAAGGACAGGATATGTTAAGTAGTCAGCATCATGTGAAGGAGAAGACATGGAGTTTGAACTCTGAGTCAGATACCAGTATCTATAGGGTGAAGCTTCCATCCGGAACACAGACTCTATTCTTTAGAGGAAATAAATCGATTTCCTGGATGTGACATTAAAAAGTCTGTTGACTAAATGATTACTTCAGTGACACGACAAGTTCATCAGATATATGGGTAACTGAAAATATTGGTCGGTTTTGACCTCTTGGACGCAAGAAGCGCTTTCGGCCTCAAAGAACATATTACAATTCTGGAAAAGCAAATAAAGGTAAAACGCTAAAAAGAGAAGAAGTAACATGATCATGTAACCACACGGTGTTTTTCCTCTTTTTATATTGTTCCTTGCTTTGTCATCTTAGCTGTTTCTCTTCTCTGACCTCTCTATGCGGAGCACCTCAAAATAGGTTTTTATTTTGAACATTAATGGTGGAGAGCAGGACAACACAGAAGGCATTATTCTGAAGTCGCCACTGCAAAAAGAGGTTGATTGGCTTGTTTTGCAAGAGACGCATACTAATACCCAGCAGACAAGATAGATTGGGGTTTATGGTGGAGGGCCTTGTGTACATCATGGAGTTCCCCATGAAGTAGGTACCAAACCTTAGTTGCAGGGGTAGCTGTTTCTGTTGAGAAAAGATGCCTAATGTAAAGTATTATCTTCTACTGAAGTGGTGAAGGGCAAGGCTGTTGATTGTCAGGGCAGAAATAGAGGGCTCCGTGTTCTGCTTTATTAACGTATATGCGCCAAATTGAGGAACAGAAAGAAGTGGGGTTTTTCACCCCTGCTTAAAAAATGAGGTAAGAAATTACCAGCAATGATTCTTATCTCTCTTGGCGGGGATATTAAATCTGCACTCTTGGACTTCACTGTAGGACAGGACAATTGAAGAACCCCACCCACAGTCATTCTCAGCAGCTTTAACAGTACCATCACCACACCTGGATCTGTTAAATACATGGAGGTCAAACATCGCAATCCTGAATATACACATGGTGAGGGTCAGCACAGTAACAGGGTGAGTGCAGCTAGTAATAAGATAGGATTTCGATTTCCTAAAGTCTCAGCTCCAGATTAGTCAACAGTCACATAATCCAGTTGGCTTGACTGACCACTCACTTGTTAGCAAAGACGTGGTCAATTTCACCAGGTGAAAGATTAGTCCTACTGGTCTTTTAATAAAGTCTTCTGCAGGACCGTACTTTCTGCAAAAGCTTTTGAGCGTTTTTGGCAAGCAGTGGAAATTTAGGAAAGCAGATTTTGTTTCTTGAAACTGTGGTGTGGCAAGATGGTTAAGGCCCAAATTCGGTTTTTTGCCAGCAGTATACCTCCCATTCGACTGCTAAAATAAAGGCAAGTCAGTTCGGATTTTGAAGTCAGTATGGGAACAATCGAAGAGGGTTCACATAGGGTTTTTGGATCCCACCACGGATCATCTGCTGCAGGAGAAGAAGATGGAGTTGAGGCTCCCTCCTGCCAGGAAGAGAGTGAAGGGACTCTTGTCAGTTCTCGCTTCCTCCAGCTAAAGGACATGGAATGCCCCGAGCTCTTCTTTTTTTAATCTGGAGAGATCGATTGCACAAAGGAAGCAGATGACTGGCCTTAAGCTTACTGGAAGGCAGAATGATACACCAGTCCAGGTGAGATGAGGACCCATGCAATGGGGGGGCTTCCTCAGCTCATCCAGAAGAGAAAGCTGCTCTGAGCTAACTCTGGACGAGTTGACAGTCGCTGTCAATCAGATGGCATCAAGACGGGCACCAGGGATTGATGGTCTCTCCAGCTGACTTTAACAAGCGTTCTGGAATACCCTAAGGACATGATTACATGGGGTTTTATTGATGTTTTCGAACAGGATCGCTTCCTGTCTCGTGTCAGCGAGCTGTGGCTTCCCTGCTTCCCAAGAAAGGAGAGCTTGGCCTTACTTAAGAACTGGAGCTGGTTGCTCTCTCTTTTTACAGACTTATAAGTGTGCTTTCCAGAGCCCTATCCAACAGACTTAAGGACACCCTGGGTATACTTCTACATACAAGACCAAAGTTATTGTGTACCACTGACCTGACTGAGACTATGGACAGTATTTTTCTTATTCGAGAATATTATTGATGTTGTAGATCTTCAACATGTAGAAGGTTGGTATGTCTCTTTGGACCAGGAGAAAGGCCTTTGATAGGGTGGATCACTCCTTATTTGTTTTCTGCACTTAGGGCTTTTGGTATTGTGATGGTTTCCTGTCCTGATTGGTGTATATGTATAGTGGTGCTCATGTATAGGGTAAGGATGGGGGGCAGGGCTGAGTCGGCCATCCCGCTACAGCAAGGGATATGAGACAGGGTTTGTCCTCTCTCCCGGTCAATCTATATAGCCTAGATATTGAGTCTTGCTGTGCATTTTGAGAAGTTCGGCTCAAGCGGTCTCTTCATCCGCCTGGGTTCCTATATATCTTGATTGTCCACCTTACCTGTTTTCTGCGTATGCAGACGATGTTAATATTTTTGTCTCCAGCCAGGGGATATTCAATTGTTTGCAGGATACCCTGTTCCCCTCTGCCTTGGGTGAACTGGGCAAAGAGTGAAGCCTTATTGGGGTGGGGCAGTGGAGGTTCAGGCAGTGCCAAGTCGTGCCTGAGGTCTTTCAGTGGGGGAAGGAAGGCTGAGAGTGTTGGGAGTATTTTTTGGGCACTGGAGGTTTTCAAAGAAGAACTGGGAGGGAGTTAAGGAGAAATATGTGCGCTTGTTTGTTCTAAATGGAAATGGTCTGCTACCCTACCCAGTTGTTGTATAGGGAAGAGTTCTGGTGCCAATAACCTGGTCGCCTCGACTCTTTGGCATAGGCTTATCGCTCTGACGCCACCGGGAGGCCTGATGGAGGACGTTCAGCGAGTCTTCCTGGACTTTTCTGGTCTTGCACTGGGTCCAGGCAGCAGCCCTCTAACCTGCCTGTGGCGGAAGTGGGGCAGGGACTAAATTTAAATCGCAGGCCAAAAATTGCCTCTTTTAGACTTTCAGACTGGCACAAAGACTTCTGTACAAATTGCGGCCCACAAGCTGGTTTGAACACAGCTCGGCGTGCTGCTGAAAGAGAGCTGGGCGATTGGGGCTTTGCTAAACAGCTTTTCCTTTTACAGCTTGAGGATGGTGGACTAACTGGACTTGACAACCTTTCTACAGTTTCGTTATTGCAAGGCATGGCAGATTTTTAAGGTTGCACGTGCCACAAATGAGATTCCGGGCATGTGGTTGTTGTGAGGATCTTGTTTTTATATAATAATTTCATAAAGACTCAAACACTTGCAGTCTCCAGCCTTGCGAGCCCGCTCTCAAACTGGCAATCTGATAAAGATGAGACGGCAACATCTGTGGACGCCTTGCGAGAGAGAAAGTAAACCTCCTCCCTCTCCATCAGGTTTGATCAACCGAGTGGTGGAGGAAGTCTGTGCTGCCCTGCAACAACCTCTGAGGGAATTTGCACAGAACCGGCACTCTATGTGACCATTGGAGCGAAGAGGGAGAAGTACAGTTTCCCCGCTCTGTCTATCACCCAGAGTGTGGGACAGTGGCAAGAAGGAGGAGTGCTGCTGCTGTCTCTCACAACCCCACACCTTGGAATTTTTTCAGGCTGCCAGGGAAGAAAGGATTTGTAACAAATCTGCTCTAAAGGTTCTGAACCAGCGCTCTTTGGCAGCCTGGCAGGAAGTCGAAGTGGGACTGGTTTTTTGGTCCGGACGTTTTCCCGAAAGGCAACTGGCGGTTCTCTGTAACAAGCTGCCCGTTGAAAAACGGACAGCAGACCCTCAGTGGAGGATTGTACTATGGAGCAATACTACCAACAGATACAGAGCCGCACCGGATGCCAGAGCAGGGGGAGGAGTGTATTTCTGCTTCTCAGATCGAGACCCGGTGCATTTATTTTGTTCAGTTGTTCCTCGGCTGACAGTGATGTTTGAGCTTTTTAAAAAGCTGGTTTCAGGGTCTAGGGGATAAATTTTCTTTGGATTCGGTTATTTTGGCCCGAAGTACTGTGCTCAGAAGAAGAGTGTCACACATTGGTGAAACTTTTTATCTGTTCTGCCAAATTTGGCCATTTGGCTAACAGCAGGAACCGGGCTTCAGAGTATCGGTAGTGTGGAGCCGGTGCGGTTCTGAAGGGACTGCTGAAGGCCCGACTGAGGGTGGAGCATGCTTGTTATCAAATGATGGACGATATGCAGGGTTTCAGTCACATATGGGCTGTTGGAGGGGTTTTATGCTCTGTGGGGTGTGACGGAGAGCTGAATGTAAGTTTCTGATTTGAGAAACACGTTCTCTGGTGGACAGGTTTTGTTGTATTATAGGGATGTTTTGTTTTTGTTTTTGTGCCCGGTTAAGTGATTATAGGGATGTTTTGTTTTTGTTTTTTTGCCCTTAAGTGATGATGTGATAGTGATCTGTTTTTCTCCTTGCAGTGGTGCAATAAAGAGATTTGAAAACCTCTCCTCTCCTCTCCTCTCCTCTCCTCTCCTAACACTAGTGGACCCTAAGTGAGGTACTCCTTAATTT
>OLKM01006086.1:0-2500 GCA_900291075.1 Melanogrammus aeglefinus | reverse complement strand
AGTTCTGTCCAATCACGCGCTCCGCTGTCAGGCGTGCCGTCCACTGGCAGGGCTGACATACACACGCCAGGCCGGCTAATCATCCCATCGGCTCCGTCTGCAGAAGACTGGCCGGGAGTTGAGCTGCCAACCTTTATGTGCCAGGCTCAGCGGAGCGCGGCGGAGAGCGCGTGAGGGTCGAGAACGGACACGAGACGACGAGCAACACATCCCAGAGTTCCTCGCCGCTGAACAGCTGCAGCGGTGGACGACTGGGTCGCAGAGTGAGGAAGAGGAGGGTTATTGAGTAGTGAAGGTGTTTGCACGCGTCCCTCGTGTTCGTCATCGGTCCCTTGATCAGCTGAACACCCCCCCGTCATGCATAGACGCCCCGGGTCGCGGTGCTGAGGGCGAGACGGGGTGGAGCGTTGAGCCCAACGTCTGGGTCTGGGAGAGGCTGTGGCCATGGGTGAATTACCCCTTCATGAGACAGTGGGGCTGCAGGGTTGATCTGGACGGTCGGGGTCTCCCACTCAGACGGTCAGGGGCCCACAGGGCCGGGCAGTACCAAGAGATCTGGTGGGGGTCGGGCCCCTCCGGGTCGTACCAAGAGATCTGGTGGGGGTCGGGCCCCTCCGGGTCGTACCAAGTAGAGTCACGGCGGGGGCGGGACCTTGGTAAGTGGCGAGTTGTAATAACATCCCAGTCTGTCACGCCGGCGACAGCTCTCTCTGATGCCAGATAATTAGCGCAGTGATTGCCTCTTAACGAGCCTAATTAGCACGTGTTTCTGCCATCGCTCCGTGATTAATTGTTGCAATGTTTTTTGGTCGGGTTCCGACAAATTACCTCTGGTGAAAGAACACACTGGCTCCTCCTCCTCCAGCAGCAGCAGCCAATCACAGGGCAGCTCAGGGATCCGCTCAGAGAGACAGGGTGAGGGGGTCCGAGGGGGGGGGCACCTTAAAGAGCAATCAGTCAATAACAATCATCTGGCCAGCGCTCACACACACACAGACATGACATGCACACACACATAGATGTACACAGTGACACAAACACATACACACTCACACACGCACAGACAAACACACACACACCAATGCACACATACATGCGTAGACACACACAAAGACATGCAGATAGAACACACGTGAAATATGCACCTGCACACGCCTGAGGAGTCTTATTAATCCTCGCCTCAGTCAAGGTACACACACACATATTTTGAGAGAGGTACAAACAGCTGTACACACACACACACACACACACACACACACACACACACACACACACACATATAGAGAGATACACAAAAGATATACTGTACACAGATAAACACACATACACACACAAACTCATCTACACATACACATGAACACAGAAATACACAGACACACGCACAGCGACACAGAGACACACAGACACAGACCTCCACTTGCTCACACTCCCCAGATCATCCCAGAGGGGCTGTGACCGGGACACTTGTCATCTCCCAGCCCAACTCACCGGGATCAGGGAGATGGACGAGGCCTTAATCCTCTCTCTCTCTCTCTCTCTCTCTCTCTCTCTCTCTCTCTCTCTCTCTCTCTCTCTCTCTCTCTCTCTCTCTCTCTCTCTCTCTCTCTCTCTCTCTCTCTCTCTCTCTCTCCTCTCTCTCTCTCTCTCTCTCTCTCTCTCTCTCTCTCCCTCTCTCTCTCTCTCCCTCTCTCCTGTTCCAGATAATGAGCACCTCCATACTGTCTTAAGTTAAGGTTTGTTTTAGCTAAAGGGGAGCTGTCAGGTTGTTCCTTCTAATATAAGGGTTCTGTCGTTGATGCCCTGGCCTGATTTGGAGACGGCTGTTCTGTGGAGAGCTGCTCTGTTCTGTGGAGAGCCGCTCTGTTCTGTGGAGAGCCGCTCTGTTCTGTGGAGAGCGTGGAGGGTGGAGATGGGGGGGTGTTGGGTGGAGATGGGAGTGAGGGTGGACGAGGGGGGTGGAGGTGGAGATTGGGGTGGTTGTGAGATGGAGGGGTGGAGGGTGAGATGGGTGGAGAGGTGGTGCTGGGTGGAGGTGGGTGGAGGTGGGTGGAGGTGGGTGGAGGTGGGGGTGGGGGTTCCCTTGTGGTGCTGGGGCAGGTTTATTGGTGTCAGGTCCAGTCAGAGATCAGAGATCTACACGCTGCTACCGCACAGAGACGTCATTTATATTTATACCTAGATTTATATTCATGTCTATTTAAACAGCATAACACACACACACGCACACACAACCAAAAAGACAAACTGGCACAAAGACACACACACACACGGAACACGACACCAGGACGTAGAACACATCGCTATTTGGTACAGTAGAGAGACACGGAAATATTCATGTAAATGAGCACTCAAAACAAAACAACGTCACATCTACACACACACACACACACACACACACACACACACACACACAAATGTATGTGTGTGTAAGCATGTAAGGGTGTGTGTAAGTGTGTGTGCGCGCGTGTGTGTGTGTGTGTGTGTGTGTATGTGTGTGTGT
>OLKM01006085.1:5000-15155 GCA_900291075.1 Melanogrammus aeglefinus | reverse complement strand
GGAGAGGAGGAGAGAGGGAGAGAGGAGAGAGAGGAGATGAGAGATAGACGGAGAGAGAGAGGAGAGAAGGAGGAGAGAGAGAGAGGGAGAGGAGAGGAGAAACGGAGAAAGAGAGGTTAGACAGTGTAGATTAAGTAAGGAGAGTGATAGAGAGGGGAGGATGGAGGAGGGGGGCGAGAGGCCGAAGGAGAGAGCGAGGCAGGAGAAGAAGAATAAAGTGGCAGACTGATATCAGGCGGCTCGTACAGCGCCAGACCTCCAGCTGCTGCCGCGGGCCATTAAGCACTTCTGACCATGAAGAAGAGGGTGTGATATTTTAGGCGGCCGTAATTGGGTAAGGCGAGGAAAGGTAGGTATATCCAGGATGGAGGGGAGGATTCTTTTGGAAGGTTAGTTTTTCCGTGCCTTTATGTCGCGATTCAGTTGCAATTATTAAACAATCTATATGCACACTCTTAACACGCTTTTTTAACTCCTTTTGATTCCCCCCTCTTCTATAAGCCATCCACCGCATTTCCTCATTTTTCTTTTGAGCAAGTTCATCTAACTTTCCCCCCCCTTCCTCGCCAACTCTCTCTCTCTCTCTCTCTCTCTCTCTCTCTCTCTCTCTCTCTCTCTCTCTCTCTCTCTCTCTCTCTCTCTCTCTCTCTCTCTTCCCCCTCTGCTCTCGCTCTACTCCCCTCTCTCTCTCTCTCTCTCGCCCGCTGCTCGTAGCGATACGTCGCTCAGAGAGAAAGGAAGGCTGGCTGGCGGTTAATGGATGCTACCGTACCTCCATTCAGCCTTGTTGTTCAGGAAGGAGTTGCACTGCTGGGGCAGCTGGCTGTCGTGGCAATGGGTCTCCAGCGTGGTCGATCTGCTGAACAGGGTCGCTCCGCACCGACCACCGCGGCCACACGCCACCGCAAAAACGTTAGCCGGTTAGCTGTTTAGACGTTGCACGTTTAGGCCCGCGGTCGCCAATTACCGGGGGGACGATGGAACCGTGCGGCCCCGGCGGTGGTCACTCACGGGCCTCGGTTATCCAGCACGTCCTCATGAGCTCGGCAAGCTAGCCGGGCAGCTGGAGGGGATGGTAAGCCTCTGGAACAGACGGACACACGGACACACGTTTGGGGTTTGACCCGGACTTTGAGTCCTATTTTGACGGCACAGCGGAATTGAAGGGATTCTTTTTGATTCGTTTAGGCGTCTGATGATGTTCGTTTATGCGGGCAGTTGTTTTGATGAAGTGTTTGTCGCCCCCCGAGGTCATGTGTTCTATGTTTAACTAATGAGCATTAATCATGTTTTGGCGGTACGGGCCAAGTCACAGAACATTTCGATTTCGTCAGGTGTACAGGGGGGCAGGTGTTCTGACAGGTGCCAGCCGAAAAAGCCGCTTGAGATAAAAGCGCAGACTAAATAACCGTTTCATAACACTAATAATAAGGAAATGAAGAACATGACATCCTGATGGATACTATCCCAGCGATGAGGAAGCAGAAAGAGCCGGGATGCTGAGGTTGGGTGAAGGGGGGGGTCTGGACCAATACCTCGTTCTTCTCGACCACCAGCCAGGCCACCTGTAGACCTTCTAGGCCTTTGAAGGGAATCTCTCGGGTCAGCATCTCCACAGCACCTGAGCACACGAAAGGTAGAGGGCAGCTCAGTGGCCTGTGTTAACTCACACAACGGTGCCACGAGCCGTACAGGCAGAATACGCATGTTACATCCAAAACATGGTGTCTGTTGGCACACACGCAATTGCACCTGAGCCTTACGTGACACAAGGTGTTAATGCGTAGGGAGATTAGCATGTTTTATATTATTCATGCTAGGCTGAAGTGTCGACTTGAGTGCTGATTCACACACAGCCGCGACGCACCACTCGTCGCATTATCGCAACGCACTCACTCACACAAACAGACACATCACACACAAGCAAATGTATAATCGGCACATACACAACATTTTTATTGAAAATACATTACATTAAATATGCAATGGTGTACAATATATTCAAAAGTTTGGATACCTCTCATAGTCATGAAGATTTAGACACTGTATGTTATGATGGAGATAATTCCTCCAGATTCAGTTCCCATCATCGGCTACAAAAAAGAGTTCCATTAAGTGAATCCAAGAAAAACTTGCCCCATTCTATAAACACGTCGGACACGGCAGAACCAGAGGGACACAAAGTTGCTGAGGAGCGGTTGCTTCTCAAAGGTCAAAAACCGCAGCTTTAGTTCCACTTTACGTTTTCAAAAAAAGCCCAAAGCCCTGAAGGAAATGTCATTTTTGAAAGTTGTCCTTTCCATAGTGCGGGAGGAAAGGCCTGATTGAAACTATCCATTCTCAACCAGCAGTTTGCAAGAGTAAAAGAAAGCCATTTTAACTCCTCCTCACAAGCCCACCAACCCCAATATCCGGCACAGGACTCTTTAGGTCCATTTTCTGTGTCTTTCAAGCACGGCCCTAAGGCTTTGAAGCGACCCTCGTTAGGTCCATAACTTAACGAGCGGCGCCTTACCAGCCATCACCACGGCCGTAGGAGTACGTGTCCACACGGTCTCGGACACCGGGGAGACTCTGGATACCTCGGAGCATCCAGGGGAGGTCCACCAGGGAGACGTGGGTGGTGTGGGACAGGAACCTGGAGGCCCCGAAGTCACAGATCTGGAGGAGGAGGAGGAGGAGGAGGAGGAGGAGGAGGAGGAGGAGGAGGAGGAGGAGGAGGAGGAGGAGGAGAGAAGGAGATGGAGGAGGAGGAGGAGGAGGAGGAGAGAGGAGATGGAGGAGGAGGAAGAGGAGTAGGTGAAAGAGGAGGAGAAGGAGGAGGAGGAGATGGAGGCGGAGAATATGGAGAAGGAGGAGGAAGGAGGAGGAGGAGGAGGGGGGAGGAGGAGGAGGAGGAGGAGAGGAGAGAAAGGAGGAGTAGGGGGAGGGAGGAGGAGGAGGGGGAGGAGGAGGAGATGGGGACGAGGAGGGAGGAGAGGAGGAGGAGGTGAAAGAGGAGGAGAATTAAGGAGGAGAGAGGGAGGATGGAGAGAGGAGGGTTAGGGGGAGGGAGTATAGTAGGTGAGTGGAGAGGGAGGAGTAGGCGCGGCAGGCGGCGTAGGACTGAAGTGGGACGGAGAAGCATGGGTAGGGGAGGGAGGCGGAGGAGGAAGGAGTTGGGAGGGTAGGGAGGAGGAGGAGGTTAGTGATACAGTGTTTTAGAGTGAAACCTTCTTAGTGGAAAACCCATTACCGATGATTGTTCTAGCCAACCATTAGTCTGAGAATGTAAGTGTAGTATACGTGTCAAATGGAGGTGCATTTAACCAACCTGCTTCACCCATTTTACAACGCTGTCGAAAATATGGATTCATTAGTGTTTCTTCTTTTACATTTACATTTGGGCCGGCATTTGGCCAGATGCTTTTATCCAAAGTTGACTAACCAATACATCAACATATTTGTCAGAAGAGTGAGAAACAACAATATATCGCTGTCGAAACAGTAAAGACGTTCATAGTCAACCCATTCCCCGTACATGTTTTGATGTAGTAGTGCTACATGTTTAGTAGTGACGATGTAGTACTTCTAAGGAGACCGTCTTCTAGGTTCATCAAGAGGGTCTTCAACCTACCTTGAGAACTTGATCTGCTCCAATAACAACTGCAAAAGATCATACAACATTTCACCTCGAGTAGTAACAAAGAACTAATCTTCTTCAACTCCACCTTCCCAAATATAATTATTAATATATATATCAATATATATATAGTATATATATATATATATATATATATTATATAATATTTAGAGAGATAAAGCTAGAGAGATAGAGGGATATAGAGATAGATAAAGATAAGATAGCTATATATAGAGAGAGAGCAAGAGATAGAGAAAGAGTTATTTAGAGATATATATGTGTGTAGGTGGGTATCTCCTAGTTATCCTAGGCAGACAAAGACACTTCCCAAACACTCATCACAACACAAATCCGTCACCATGCGTAATGAAAGTGTTTGTGGAGCGCTCACGCCGTTGCGGGACTTGAGGTCTCGGTGGATGACCTTGACGGGGGCCTCGGCGTGTTAAGTAGTTGCATTCCTAACCGAGGGGAAGTGAGAGTGATCAGTGGAGACAAACAGACGGCCCGCCCTGTGGCTGTGCCGTCCTGTGTGTGCGTGAAGGAGCACTGTGGCCCTTCATCTCCACGGGGAGAAGGCTTAATGAGGCACCGGTCCGCACGGGGTCCTCGTACAGGCGACACGGTAATGACGACAACAACGAGGTTCTTGAGAGACATCTCGTCTACACTGAAGTCGGATCGTTGGTCCCCTTAGTTAGGAACGAGTACGAACCGGTCTTCCTGCGGTTCAGTGCAAACACAGGCAGAGGGTGGTGGCATTGGGGAAGAGCAGCATAGCAGGCCTTAATGCATGAAACCAGATAACATCCACAGCTATGGCGTTGACACTTTGTACCGAGCCTACTGTGGAATCAAATAGATTAGATCTTTATTGTGCTTTTGTGGAAATGTGGTTTGGGTAAAAATCATAAAACACACCAAAAAAACGCCCAGAAAAGAAACAAGATTGTGCTTCAGATACAACACACCAAATCCCTGCAGGAACCGTCACACCAACGGTGAAAGGGTGGCGCCATGTGATCGCCGTACCTTATGGCGATGTCGATGGCCCAGGTCATCACGTGCTGCATGTCCATCGCCCAGCTTGGCGTCGTTCGCTGAGACGGGAAGTCGTACAGAGGACCCCCCCGCTGGGTACTCGTGCAACAACACCAACAACAACAACACACACACACACACACACACACACAACACGACAACACACACACACTCTCATTAATAAAACCCTCCGCCGTCGTGGCTGGCAACGCTCCCACGACACGCGCGATAACAAACAACAAACAACGACAACAACAGCAACAACAAAAAGAAAAGCTGTAATAGAATTGGAAAAACAAAATTGTAGGATGGCCGTATATTTACAACGGCTATATCATTCTGGGTGTCAGCGATGTACTATTTGAGTGCCCGCAATACGGGAGCGCGAGCGCGAGTTCCGCCGGCTTATCTAATAACGGCAGCCGGGTGAATCGCCGACAGAGCGAACGCGAGCGGCGGCGTGGACAGTGTGTTGTGTTATAAAATTGCTCCCGTCAACGTCAACTCCCTGTCACCCACAGATGAGGCTCGTTTGTTCACAAAGCTTTGAGGAGATGTTGGCACAGTTTAGCACCCCTCCCCCACCTCAACCCACACAAACCACACACACACACACACACACACACACACACCACTCACAAGCACACACAAGCTCTCAAGCACACACATATGCGCAGGCTGACATTCTAACCGACACATATACAAACAGCCATACACACATAGAACCACACGTAAACGCACACACACAAGGTGACATGCACGCACTCACATTAGAGCTGACATGCACTAGTTCTCGCACACAAACACAGGCTGACATTCACTAAAGCACATACACTGACATGCACACAAACACGCACACACTGACATGGGCGCAACACACACACACAAACCCACGAGAGAAGAATGTTAAAAACGATCAGCGTCTTTCAAATTCTGCAGCTTCTAAAACATATTTATCTAATTCTTTTGGAGAACATTTCTACAAATGGCATTTCAACTGCCCCACTCTATGGCAACATAAGAAGGCTTCTGGGCGCTTATGGAACTTGATAACCATGTAGACGTGTGAATCTCAATCAAATCCTCACGTGAAATCATGTCCTGAATGACAACCACTGATTAGAGGATACATCTGTTTTTGTTTTGAATAGACGCAGGCACACACTGCGCTCTAATGCCTCGTATCAGCAACATGCAGACGCTTTGTGTGTGTTGGGTGTAAGTAAATCCAATAACGACTTGATTGGCAATTCAAATACTAAAGTTATGTTTTAGCCATACATATTCGATGTATCATAACAGAAGAATGGATAGACTATGACCCCCATCCTGTTGTAAACGTTGTCGTTCACATTTATGAGTTAGTTGGTTATTTTCCAATGACCAGCAGAACAGAAAACACATCTGTTTTGATATCATTTTACAACATAAATATTTATTTTTATCATGGCAAAGGTGATCCTTAATTTCCTGTTTTTTAATTTTCATTTTATTGTTACGACAAACCACACACCCGCTGGTAAATCAGCACTAAACCTGTCTGTACTTTGACCTTTTCACCTTATGTCCCTCTTCCACAGATAATACCGTGGATGTTTTCATATTTTCATATCTATGGCCCTCGCCCACGTAACGCACATTCACAGACCGGGAAGGCACCCTCAGGATGCCTGGAGACCAGCAGCGGCCACAGGCAGTGTTATAAACATACAGCGTAGTCGTACACAGAGTATACGACTATGTTTATACTCCTTTTACAGTCGAATACAGAGTATACGACTGTAAACGGAGTCTGAAAGAGCTGGTCATTATTACACAGAACGGTACAAATAAAACCAAATTAAAAAATGAAGGGATAAAAAACAACCTGGTCTCACAGGAATCCGTGAAATGACTACGGACGCTTAACTCAAAATCCGTGGGATCATTACGCAAACACGCCGATTTCCGTAATGTGCGCACGGACACAGATCCCCGTTTCACCGAGCGAGTCACGTGATTTCGTGCCCATGCGCTCAACCGTTAATCTATTGAATCGTGTCCCAGAGCACGGTTGCACCTTTTTCGTCTTCCACAGAACGGAATGTCAAACCATTCATTTTGAGTTAAGCCCCCCCGTGGTCGACTCGCTCGGTGAAACGGGGATCTGTGTCTGTGCGCATATTACGGAAATCGGCGTGTTTCCGTAATCAGTGGCGGCGCCAGAGATTTTTTTCTGGTGGTGCTATGGGGGTGCTCGGCGTTTTACTGAGGGTGCTATGAAATTAGGGTGATATCATATGAGTCTCATTTTTCTCTACTACAACACCTCCCCACCATATCGTCACATATGTTTACACGTTTGCTCTCTAACGGGTCTTTGGGGTTACATAAAAAGCGCCATTCAAATCGATCGTATTATTTATTGTCAGTAGGCCTACTTCTGACGGACGCGCACAAAGCCGGCGTTCACATCCGACGGTCAAAATGGATGCAGCATGTTATAGATAACGTAATCCGAAATATACTTCACTTACTTCAGTGTGTGTGGATTAACAGGTTTGCGCCAGATGAACTACCAGGTCACCACTACCATGAGCGACAAATTAAACTAAACACATACCAAGTTCCAATACACTTCCTAACTAAAGACGGCAGATTAGAACGTCAGATATAATTAATTTAAACCAGGCAAAGAGTCAGAAATGCTTTCAAATAGATTATATTATTTTAGGTCACAATTCAAAACATGAACCAAACAGTAGGCACTCAAAACCACAATAATAAGATATCAAAAAGTGTATCAAAAAGTGCACACAAAAACTATGCTTAAAATCCTTAAGAAAAACCAAAATCCAGGCAAGCCAGCAGATCAGGTGTCAGTTTCCACCTAAACAAGAACAATGTGACAGAAAAACACATTGTAAACCCAATTGCAAAAACCCAGCAGAATGCAACAGACAACACGGAAAAATCGTTCACATTTACCTACGTCTTCATAACAGGACAATGCGCCTGTTGTTGTGGTTGAGAGCGAAGGCATCTATGATCCTGTCGATGTCCAAAGCCCGTGCTCGCAGAGGGTTAATCGCCAGAAGTGCAAGGTCACTGGTTCGGCCATCCCCACTGCTATTCCTCAGGTAGCTCTTCAAGCGACGCAGACAAGAAAAACTGCGCTCGCAGCTCGCAGATGTTACAGGGCAGGGTCAGAGATATGGAGATCAATTTGTAGAGGTCCACGAAGGCGTCTTTGTAAGGCCGCCATAAGGGATAGGAACTCCCTGGTTGCTGTTAATGGTGGCATCCTTGCTCTTCCTTCCTTTTCAGGAGCCGGCGAACTTGATGGAGTTCTGCACACAAATTCTCCTCGCTGACCCCATAATGGCGAGCCATGGGCAGAATAACTTGCTTGTCAAGGAATGATGGGGTGATTTAGGGCTTAGGGCTGGCAAGCCTGCCAGTACACCATTTGCTTCGATGGAAAAGCGGTCGCCGGAGTTCCATTAACAAACCTGTCTAAAGACAGGATAGACATGACTGAGTTTTTCAGTTCATCCATGCTGCCCATGCCTGGTCTTTCTATCGGGGCCTCCACAATTAAAGCCCTCCAGATGTTTAGCTGTTTTGGGTCTGCCTTTTCTCACGATGTACAGTAGCTATCCCGGTATTAACGCACATGTCTCCTGCCTGCTTATGGATTGCTGCCCAGTTGTCATCTGTGTACGTTTCTCCGTATATGGCCGTGATCACAGATTGGGCCAGGTCATCCGCTGTCAAGAGATCGAAATTGGGAGACTGTAGCGCATCGGACATGAATTTGGTAGTTCTAAAAACATCCTCAAAAAGAATTAAATGCAGAACAAACTGCTCATCCATAAGGGAACTGACAGATTTAGCCTCTGTCCTCCGTTTCGCATTCTTGTCGCGAACAGTGTCACGCAGGGTAGCGATGATAGCCGGGAGAGTTCTCTTGACTGCACAGATAGCATCATACTGGCATGCCCAGCGAGTGTCACTCAGTCTCTTCAGCTCTATGCGCTGTGCCGTTGAAAGTTCCCTTTGTTTCTTCAGAAAGAGATCGTGCACCACTGACCCCGAAAAAAACTTGTACAGTGTTTGCAACGTCTCAAAAAACTCAGCGGCAGCATCTACATTATGCACACAGTCCACCAACACCAGGTTAAGCCTATGAGCATGGCAGTGTATATAAACTGCTTGCGGCACCTCTCTTCTGAAAAGTTCTTGGACTCCGTTGTTACATCCAGACATGACTGAGGCACCATCATAGCACTGGCCAACACAACAATTCAGGTCAATACCGCACCGACTGAGCGTCTGCTTGATGCTTGCAAAGAGCGAGTTTGCGTCTAGTCCATCAGCTGGGGTGAAATGCAAGAATTCCTCCACCACTCTCTCTGATTCCGTGTTCAAATAACGCACGATCACTGAAATTTGCTCTTTTTTGCTGATGTCTTTGCTTTCATCCACCAAAATGGCAAAATGTTCAGCGTCCTTAACCTCATCCCTTAATTGTTTCCTAATCATTTCTGCCATTACATTGATGATCTCATTCTGCACGTCATGGTGCACATACTTTGCATTTGACGGGTTGTTATCTGACTTTTTCTGAACGGTTTTGTGTCAAATTTTCCCAATTACAGACAGCAACTCGCGGAAATTTACCCCTGTTTGCTGAATCCTCATCTTCAATGTGGCCTCGCTGTGCGATCCCCTGACAGGCAGTATAGCGCAAGCTTTCCACAACGCCCATCATGTACCTTCTGTTTTCCTGGATCAATACCGAATGTCCTTTATCCAGCATATTTGTTATTTTTGAACCGCTTTTTGCTTTTAGCTTAAACTCAGTCCATGCCTCCATGGCAAATTTGTGTCCCATACTTTCGTGATGGCCCTTAAAAGATGCTGTTGCTTTCCGCCAGTTATGAAAGCCACTGGTTGTATACGTTGGCTCCCGATGAAACCCGTGCCCTCCTCCACCGAGAAAATGCCTGCAGGCAAAGCAAAAGACGGCATCCTGGGATACACTGTATTCCAACCACGGATATGGTTCCATCCAGCCCTTGCAGAAACTTCTTTGCTGGACTCCAAACATCCGAGTTGGATATTTGTGTAATGTTGGTATTTTCGGACCATCCTGGGCGTTCATGCTTAAGTCACCCAGGGTGCTAGCATCATGGCTAGCAGCGGCGCCCTCAGTAGAGGTGAAGGGTTGACTACTTGGACCAGGACTTTCCTCTTCTTGTTCTACATCAGAATCATCCACTACCTCCTGCCTTTTTTCTTCCTCTTGAACGTCTCCTTCAACTCGAGGATTTTTTCGGATCAAATACCGATCCATTTTCGTGATTTGTGACCACTTGATTTAAAATTAATTGACCGATCGCCAGGATTACTGTTACTTTAGCCGTTAGCCTACTACTCATTTTGAACAATCACGTTCACACGCACGCGGCACGCCACGCCACGTGTCTGTGTCGTGCTACGTGAACAAT
>OLKM01006084.1:0-15161 GCA_900291075.1 Melanogrammus aeglefinus | reverse complement strand
TAATGCTAACTAGGCATACCGGTACTGTAGTCCCCTAGGGCTGTAATGCTAACGATGGGACACTAACAAATTAGCATCGCTATTCGCCGTTCGCGCACTGAACCCAAGTGATAGCAGTAAAGCTGCTAAATAGGTTTTAATATTTTTAAATGTGAGAACAATCGTCCGTTAAAGTCGTGCAGGGTCCTGTTTTGGTGTGCAGTTTTCGTCCAGATATATTGCCTGTTTATGAAATGTGCTTGTTTGCAAGGCGGTGGAAAGTAGTCTAGTTAACATTACTCGCGTTCCTTGGCTAATTGAAGTAGTTTTGTTGTGTTACTTGATAACTTTTTTAAGTGGTCTTTTTAAAACCCCTATACTCTTTACTTTTTACTTGAGTAATGTTTTATTATGTAGTATTGTAAATTCGATAACAAAACTTTATAGTCCACACCAACGTTACTAGATCAGATAAATAAACAAAGGAAATAATATACCAAAGAAAAGTATACAAATCGCGGGCAGATGTTTATGTTACGGGACAACACCGGTAAATACTCCGGCACTTGTTGAAAGGGAGGAGAACAGAACTTGCGCCAAAATCAGATGACAACGACGACTGATCATGGAAACAGACGACCGTAGAGACGATTACGAAGAAAAATAGTACAGCTGATTGTAAACCAAAGTGAACCCCTGGCCTTACATATAGGACCACTTCTGGTTACAAGAAGCCAAAAAGGAAACAGCACCATTACTGCAATGTTTAAGCATGTGTTTTGCAGAAAGAAGTGAAATAGCCATCATTAAAATGCATGGCAATTGCTAACGTTGGTTGTCAGTGTCCAAACTAAGCGGCAAGGGTTAAGGGTTAACTTATAATGCGACAATTCGAGGGTTCCGTTACCAGGAGATTCCACGGCGGCTCCTGCATCCACGTCGTCCCCTCTCACGCGCGTCCATTAAACACAGTTATTATAACCTTTTTTTTAAAAATAAACAGCGGTCTTACTCACCCTTTAATGAAGATAACCATCCTGAACGGTTTCACACCAGAGGAAATTTTAGTTTATAGCCACTTTGATTGTACTCCCATATTCGCTATTAAACAAATCATGCTCTTTGTGTTACGAGAGCCATCCGTGGTGGCTGTCTGCAGGCCAATATTTAGGTTTTTTATAAATTCAATATCAGACACTGTTCGAGAATTATGTCCATTCAAAATGCAACCTTGTTTGCCAAATGTAAAATATGCGATATGAAATCCATACAGTTAACATCAAAATTAACAACTGAGTGAATGTTTTAAAGTCATAGTAAACAGTACACTTGTATAATGGGCCGTTGTATGAGTATGCCTTCACTAACTGCACCGACGTCAATGTAATTACCATATTGGAACGGCCGCTCAAGTACTGTCAATTTTTATAATTGTATAAGACTAAATGTGCATTTGAGAATTTAAGCTATGATTATGTTAGTATTTTGTATAAGGTTGTGCTGTCGTTTATGACACAATGTTTGATTTTACCAGTGCCATTTTAATTACATTTGTTTACAGAAGGAAACCACATCAATAGCTGAAGGCGATGATAAATAGTGCATTATAGCTATATCCTGTTTACAAAGGTTAAGGAACTGTTTAGCCCTGAATCTTCATTGCAATTTGCAAAAGTATTTTGAGCTAGCGCAGAGGAGGATCAAACTCTTCAGACGACAAATAATTGTTCTCTTAGTTTCGATAAACGTCCCAGTTTAGCTGACAAAGGAGGCTTAAGGCGCAGCCTAAACCCTTATCTCCTTCCCAAATGTATCTATTACGACAAGCGCGTTTGCTGTAGTAATGGGCTGTTTGCCTTCTGAATGTGAGTTGTTGGAAATCTGTGTTGGCTCCGAAATTGGTTGTTTTTTGTGCCAAATCTAAGTGTTTCATGACGACAGTATGCATCCATTCCATCATGTGATGGCGCGACATTGTGTTTAATTTAATACTCTTAATTTGTAAAAGAGGGTGTACATTAAATAAACAATAAGCAGTGTAATAACGCGAGTTTGAGGATTGATATCGTCCCTTTGTCCTATAATGGCCTGAGCTACGAAAGGGAGGAACTGGCTGCCGCACCTACCGCATTTTTAAAAGTAACGTGTACTATTAAGTTCATTTTAAATCGCTACTATTTTTACTTTTAACTTTAAGGTTGAAATATGTATAGAATATTTATTAAAGCTATTATTTAAAAAAAATAATACATCCACAGGGCCTTTTGAGGGGTACAAGAATGAAAGTAATTGCGTTTCCATGGAAAAAAAATTGTAGCTTTTTTTTAGTTTTTAAAATGTTTTGGCGGTGTCGACAATGACTGTTCTTTCACGTTCTGTTTATCATTTTACCAGCCATAACGGCTGGAATTGTGGGTTGCCTGCAGTGTGTCCTGTTGATGACCGGCGCAGCTACTGTAGGCTGGCACTGGGTGAGATCAAAAGTTCTCTGCGTTGAGTTGGAGTTTGCCCAATGTAGCTGTTTCCGGAGCCTCAGCGAAGGGGCGTTATTTATCTCAGCTGCTGAGTGACCAGAGAAGGGCAAAGGTCAACGGTTCGAACACAGGCCAAGCATTTTAGTCGAGATGGCCTGCTGCAATAAGGAATTTCACCGCGAGTCAACAAACGCATTTCTATATTCATTATCAACTTCACCACTGCCGGGACAGCTAATTTTGTGCAAACTCAAGTCTCTCCATCTCTCCATCTGCCTTCAGCCCTCACTGTCACTGCTGGTCTCTGCTCACGCCGATGCAGGCTACAGAAAACAAGGAATCATTTTGAGTGAGAGCATAGCTAGCTAATCGATTACACACACTTCAAAGAAAGACTTCAGTTGAAGACTGGATAACGCTAAATACTGTTGTAAAAATTAATTGGTCTAAATTAGTCGTTTACCTGTTGTTGATTCGTCACGTCTGACATGGCGCAAGGCTGATCGATTGACACGACTCGGCAACGAACCTACTGGCAAAACTACGCGACTGCTGGAATTATTTTTTTGTTGTTGGCGACCTACGGTTCTTCGGGAGACACATAGATGGCTGGTGTTTCTGCTCATCTCCATAGTCAACCCTTTAAGATAGATTTCTATAGACCAGTTACTTCTCACTTTTTGTTTGAGTAAATTATCATCCAAGTAGTCATATACTTTTACTTGAGTAGAAGTATTAGTTTTTGTACTTTTCCACCTCTGTTTGCTTCAGGAGAATGCTCAGTCAGCAGCAAACCGGGGGCTAGTAAGGGCAGATGCTCGTAGAGGCTAAATTCAGGTACTTCTTATCCAGCACAGGTTTTGTAGAGGTTTAAGGCCGACTGAAACAAGGTTGCGAACTGTTGCAATTCTTAGGGAGATTAATGTTAAGTTCTCTACACCTGGATAGAATCTTTGTGTGGCGGTTCGTGCTTAGTTTGTTTAAATGGAAAACGTGTAGCCACTGTCAAATCCGCTCTAGCCCGCAGCTGACCACGGAGCACCGGGATGTTGTTGATTTACCTGTCGCTGTAGTGACGTCGCTTCAGAATCTCGTGAGAATAGGCCAGATTCTCTATTATTTTTTCTCTGAAATATTTATTAATTTAAGGTGTAATCTGACATCAGTAGTCACAATTGTCTATAGCCCTACACCGCAACACTTCACTTTCCCATGTACTGTAAAACAGAAAATAAAGTAGCTGCATTAAGTTTCAGCAACTATTTTTTCTGCCTTCTGGGAAGAATAAAGTAATGCTGTAATGTAATGCTGCACGATCACATTCAGTCTAAACCATTGTCTATCAAACATTGGTTGCAAGTGTTAATTCTTCGCCATTGTCTGCTGGTGGGTAACACTTTAGAGTTCAGGACCAGCGGCAGACAAGCTAAGCTCATAAAAATGTATTCTGGGAGAGGGAGTGAGCTGGTGGAAGGCTGAGGCCATCATGACTGGACCTGCTACAATATTGAATTTGCTCCTGGGATGTTTAAAGTATTTTCATATATCTAGTAGAGCTGTGTAAGAGCACATTATATATAGCATGGATATACACACCTGCAATTGCCCTACTAACCTGATATCTTTTTTCTTTTTCAGTCTCCAGGAAGTGTTGCGTTATTATAGCAGATACCTTGGATGATTGGGCAACAACTGCAAGTGCCCCAAGTAGAGACAGATCCGCATTCTTTAATCAGCTTGGAGAGCATCGGTGAGTTTATGTGGTCTCATATGGTGAGCAAATATTTTCTCTGCTAAGACCAACGTCAGTAGTTCAAATGTATTTTTTTTCTGTGTTCTATTAATTAATGTCTGTGTATATTCATAGTATCTACAAAGCGACAGCAGCACAGTGACGAAATTGGACATGGTAGGGTTAACAATGTAAAAAAAAACAAATCATAATAAATATACGTTTTTTTCTGCACTGGAAAAACATGTACACTGGGAAAAAAACTCTAAGCGCTACTTTGTAATGTCTCCTGATTAGTCACCTGTAAGCGCATTGGAGGAGGAGAGAGGAGAAGACCATGAAGAGGAGGAGGTGGAGGAGTTCATGAGGAGGAGGTTGAAGAGCTTGTGGAGGGGACAGGAGGAGGTGGAGCGAGGTGGAGATTGTGGAGGGAAGAAGACCATGACCGAGGAGGAGGTGAGGAGGTCATGGGAGGAGGGAGGAGTTGAAGAGCTCCGTGGAAGGGGGACCAGGAGGTGGAGGAGGTGAGGTATATAGCAGTCGAGGAATGAATAAAGAATACACAAGTAACTTTTAGATTGATTAATATGTATACTGTAAATGGACAGTAAAAGAGCAAGATAAAACTGCACTACATAGTGTTGTTTATGTAATATGCATTTATGCTGTTCCTACAACCCTGTGTACAAGGCCAGTTCAGTCTTTTTAAACAGGCCAAAGAGCATTAACAGTCATTTACAAATATTTTCTAATGTACCCTATTTGGTCATCTAAAAATACTTTTATAATATAAATCATCAGACAGTTAAAATACTATCTGAGATTGAAAATATATGCAAGAACTTCCATGTGGTGATCGGACTATAAACGATACTGAATGATGTGTTGAATGATCACATCTCATTACTATTACGATCGATTATGGTCTGCCCCAGCAGCCTCAATTTCAGGATTATTTTTAACTCCCCTGAAATCAATATTTGTGACAGGAATCAATAAGAGATGTCCCTGACCACACGTGTTCGTGGACTGCTGGCCCAGGTGAGGGTTCTGTGTTGATAATGGCGGGGCCAAGAGGGAATTCCTTCACACCTCCTCGTCGAAGGCTACTTGGCCACCAGCAGATTTTTTGTCGGGACCCGGCAACATCGAAAGTCTGTCAACTGGACTCTGTGGGTGTGGAAAATGACCTCATCACGTCTCATTTTAATTTACACATCTTAACATGTGGTCGGTCAGAAAATTGGTCAGAAATCCATGCAAATTTACCATTTACAGGTTGTTTAATTATAAACATCAAAGCAATTAAAAGAATTATGAATATTTTCTATCCATGTGATTATTGTTATAAAATGTAATTACTTATAAATTAAACACAAAAGTGCAGGCACACCTACACAAAAGATTTTAAATAACACGGGACGTATAACAAATAAGTTATTTTAACACAAGAAATAATAGTTGCAGTACATTCTGTCTACAGTTGTGTACTTCTTTTGCCTAAACTCTGCTAACAGTGAAATTTCAAAATGTCTTTTAATATTTCCAGGACTTAGTTAGGGGCACCTACGCTGTCATAGGATGGATTACTGTCCAGTGGTGTGTGGTCCACGGAGGAGTGGGGACCACACATTCTGTCTGTCAGACTGATGGGCCCAGCTGACAGGGGAAACTCCACCTCTCCCTGTACAGTTGGAGAGGAAGTGGAGGACAGTGAGCTGAGGGACCAGCCCCAAAAGGCAAAGTTTTCAAGTTCGGCAATCAATATTCAAAAAGTGGCATTTACTGTGTTATAATAATTCAGAAAGACCAATAGACATGCAGGTTTAGGTTAATTGGAGAGTCTAAATATGCCCATAGGTGTGGAATGAGAATGTGAATGGTTTGTCTGTCTATATACGTTTGTTAGCCCTGCAATAGACGGTGACCTGTCCGGGTGAAAACCCGTCTTCTTGCCCGGAAGTTATAGCTGAGATAGGCTCCAGCTTACCCGTGACCCGAGTGCAGGGAAAACGGTATAGAAAATGAATGAATATATTCAGAAGGACAGATCTGCGTCATACAAGATGAACATATTAACACATTTTAAGAGCTAATATTTTTCCTAGCTTTCATTTTTGGCTGAGAATTATTATCAAATGTTAAAAAGCAAAAACAAAACAAGAAATTGACACAGCTTTTTTTTGAAAATTCAATCAGCTACAACCAATTCCTCCAATTTACAATTATATTATTGTAACATGTCTCTCTGCCTCAGAGAATTGTTGCTATGCTGTGTTGTTTTAACTCTTTGTTAGTATTAACTGAACATGCGGAACTTAGACAGTATTTTAATCTGTTCAAAGAAAATAATTTTAATTTCATTTCAGATTAAACAAGCACACCATAAGGCGGAGGTGCCAGGAAGCGGTGGCGGAGGCCCTCCCACCAGGCCTGTCACTGTTGGGGTCACTTGGGAGTGATCCGGGCCCTCAGTAACAGAGATGAAGATCATGTCATCTTCACTGATCTACTACCTGGAGGCTAGGCTGGATGCACCATTATAGGCAGTAAGTTCTTTTGAATGTTTTAATTTTTTAATTAGCTAGAATATATATATGATATTTCTGGTGATTTTTCCGCTTCTGTGTGTAACATGCAATAGTAGTAAGAAGTACTAGTTTATTTGTCCCCCGTAGGGAAATTGAGTTGCAGCAGATCACCACTCTTCATATTTTCATCTAAAAAAACAACAAACAATCACAGATAAAAACCGCGCACCATATACAACTTTTCACACACATATGGATTTAACACAAAGACACTATAGATTAACACTATATCGAATAAGTGAGCAAGTTACGCATTTCTTTATAGTGAAAATGTTTTCAAAGACCAACCAACCAAGAATGGCAACAATGATTTGAGGGGGGAAAAAAGCAGGTATACATTTACATTTACATTCTCATGTTAGTAATCGAAAAACTTCAATTGTCAACTCATATATCTACTCACACCTCATGTGGACTATAAGGGCTGGGAGAAGGTTCAGAGTCTCCCGTGCCTTCTCTGAGTTACAGTCTGGGTCTCCGTGCAGAGCACTGCATGTCCATATTGACGTTGTATGAGACGGAGCCGTCTCAGTTCACTGCTTTGCTTGTGTCCTGTGGCAGAATGGCGTGAGATATTTGAGACTGAGACACTGGGAGCTTCGCTACAAACAAGCTTAAAATATAGACCATTAATTTTTTTCGGAACAATTCTCTCATGTCGGGGGCTTCAATACAAAGAGGACAATTACACATACAAGCACTATGGAGGTATTTGTGTGTCTTTTTGACAAAGAAAAGTGAGCTCCGTTTGCAACACCGTCATATGGACATTGCAGGTGCTGCACGGAGCCCTGCTGTAACTCAGAGAAAGCCACGGAGGACTTCTGAAACTTCTCCCAGCCCTTAGTCCACATAAGGGTGAGTGAGATATAATGGAGTGACTATTTGAATTTTGTGGTGAACTATCCCTTTTATTAATGGATTTTATGTTATTTATTATTTCAAGGCTTCAGGAGGGCTTGGAGACTCTGGGTGTCCTGCAGGCCACTCAGGAGAAGCCTGCTGCCTTACGGGAGTTTTTTTTTGTAGGAGGTCCCCCTGCTCCGCTGACAGCAGAGCAGTGTGTTCGTCACTATTCAAGGTCAATTACAGCATACCAGGAAGCTCCCGGCGCATCAAAGAGGAGAGGGCTGTCGGTCCACTGGAGAGACTGGTTAATTGACCTTGAAGGTATGCACACTGTGTTGATGACTTGTAAAAGAAAATGGGTAAGTGATCTTCAAAATTAAAACCTTTAAAACAATGCTTAAAAGCAGAATGTAAGTGATATATTTGTGTTAATTATATAAGTCTTAATAATAGTTGTATCTTCCGACAGCAATCACTATACATAGAGTGTTTGGACCGGAACACACGGTCTGTCAGTCCCTCTGCTCTGCTCTGAGGCGCGAGGAGAAAACATTTATCGTATCCTACAGTTGTTTTATCCAATGAGGAGAGAGAAACGGCATGCAGGGGCTGTGTTGTGCAGCCAAGGGACGCCGTGAATGTGGTGATACAGGGCACGAGACTGTACTGTTATGGTGCGTTCAAGGAAACTCATAACTCGTGTTTTTCCGACCTGTGAAGTCATACCAGTTCAATCTGGTACGAGTTCACGGGTCGGAAGTTACGAGTGGCCGTTATAGTGTCTTTCACAGGTAAAACAGGTCGGAAAAACACGAGTGGGTTGCCTGAAACGCTACAAAGTCGTAAGTTGTGACTTGAAGCTGTAATTTACGGTTTCAAAAGCCTACCTGGAACGCAGCATTAGCCAAAACGACCGGAGATCGCTTACTTCTGCTTTAACAAATTATTAGGAATACATCAGAGAAAAAAAGAAGTAAATTGTTACTGCATTATTTACAATTAATTTCTTTTTGTCATGCACAAAATCCCATGAGCTGTTTGTTGACAGTATACATAGGCTTACCATAAAGCCTTGAAATTCTTCAAATTGTTGTTGATGTCGAAGAAGGTCGCAGGGTCCCTTAAAAATAGGCAATAGAGAACATCGGTAATTAAATAATACTTTAAACCATACCTTGCCCAAGATATTTTGTGAATATTTTTTACCTGGCAGACCCCCAAAAAAGCATTTCCACACATCATAACAAGTTTAGGTTAGAGTTCAAAAATTTTCTTGAAGGGTCATTTTTCAATTAAATGTACTTACTCCACAGGCATTTGTTCATGTCTCTTCAGCGAGCAGTGTACTTCGTTACCATTAATTGTTATACTGGATAGGAATTTATATTTTCAGAAGCAAACATTGATTTCGGCTCTAAACGGAATATATTTTGTATTTAGCCTATTTGTTTATTTGTGGCATGTCAGTTGATCAATCATCATCACACATCATCATTAGCTCTTAGTTTAATAATACAATACACATGGCACGAAAGGGCGAAAGCGGGAGCAGGAGAAGCAAAAGCTTATCTAGTCCCGCCCTGTTACCCACAGAATACATTATTTTTCATCATACTACTATTTTTCTTGTGACATTTTTCACAGAACATGTTTACAACAGTAGGTAAGTAATAACAGAGCTGATGTGTTTAGCTCTAGACAGTCAAAACAGACTACGTGTGTGTGTCGGCACGTGTCCATATTGGTCCATCATGAGTGAACAACGGTCTCGTCTTGTTGACTGGCATGTCACAAAGTCACAAAGTGGTCCAATCGACAGACATCAATTTCAATGATTTGATTATTTGCATAAGCAAACTATTGTTGTAACTCCATTAATACCTACCTTTTCAGTGTTCACTATTTCCATTAACATTTTAAGAATAGCAACACCCTTCAATCAATATGAATCAATATGATACTGGGAGGTGACCTGTTTAAAGCTACAGCTTTCATCCGTAGTGCCAACGTACCGTCTGACCTGCAACATTGCGTTGAACATGCTGCAAATTATCACCATATGCTCCTTGAGTAGGGGCTACCTGGACCTAGAATCCAAACAGTTATCCTATAAACATATACAATGAAATTGTCAAGTTTCGAGATTATGCTTTTACAACATCAGACAAAGAACCAGTTATCTAAACACAATCATAAATCATGTTTCCTTAATTTGATTGAAGGGGTGGTTTTTACACTTACACACTTACAGATTTATTTGGAGATATTGTATTTTTTGTGGATAGTAAAAACACAAAAAAATAACTGTAATGTTGTCTTTTAAATTACTCACCTTTTATATTGCAGGTGGAGATGCAGTCCTAGAGCAGGAGGGACTTGAACCGGTGCAGGTCACCATTGACAGGCTCCTGATGTTTGCCACTGGGGCAGATACAATCCCTTCTCTGAGGTTCAGTGTTGTCCCCACTCTGGGGTTTTTACACGAACCCCATTCGAATCAGAGGAGGAGTTTCCCGGAGGCAAATACGTGTGCCCTCGTCCTAAGTCTCCCACTGCACAGCTCATATGACGATTTCAGTGACTGCATGATTTCGGGGATAGTGCAGTCACCGCAGTTCGGAACTGCATAACTGCAAACAGAAATGCAAAACCATATCTCCACAGCATCTGCCCAGTCACCTCACAAGGAGCCGTCCCGTCCCTCCCCCTCAACGCACGGACACACACAGGCGTGATGAGGAGCCTTAATAATAGTGTGCACGGTTTGAGTGTGTGTGTTGGACCTGAGTCATAACTAAAGTCCCAAGTGGGGTGGGAGTAATTTTGGAGCTGATATTAGGGAGCAAAATTGTAAATAGTAGGCTAGTGAGCATTGCCTTCTGTTTTTTTTGTTATTTTATATTTTGATGTGTTTGCTTGACACGACACACAAACTCTGGGCCCACATTGTGACTTATGGCTGGGTTAATGTTCTTTGTAATGGTTAGTTTCATGTTATTAATCCTTCAGGGGAAATGTTTAAAATATTGAAGTCTTTCATTGTTATCAAATGTTTAAATCTTAGCATGTCATTTGTAAGGACTTAAGTAAGTAAACTTAAATGGATAATTCACCATTTTGGCAAATTGACCTATTGCTATAACCGTAGGTTCATGTTATATTTTTGAGATTTGTGGGGTAGAGACGCAAGGTGCTAAGGGAACACAATGGAGGTGAACGGTACAGGTCCCTCAAAACTCATCAAATACACAATCCAACCATCTTTGTCCACCTCTCATGAACAAGTTGTGATCTGCACATTCACCATGCAATGAAATAATCATGTAACATTACGTGACAGAGTTGTTTTCGAGACAAATGCATAGCCAGATCTTCAGACACGGCTGCTGGGCAGAGTGATTTCAAAAATGTAGTTTCACTGCGTTCACTGAGCAGCTCACGTCACTGCCCCGCAGATCTCAAAACATACACCGATAATTAAAGGGGATGAGCCTACTCCTATGACTATAGGGATTATGGTAGGAGAATTTGCCAAAATGTTGAACCATCCCCTTAAATGGGAAATTCCTGAAATTCAGTGCCTTGCTTTCTTTATTTTTATGTTTAAGTTTTCTATAATGGTACTGGATGTAAATAAACTCTGCAGAAGTAATTTTTTTTGTTTGTTTATTATACAGATCTCCATAAGCTATTCTTCCTGGGGTCCAACAGTATTCAAATTATACATTCAATAATACAAAAAACAGAGACATTTGTTACAAAGAAAAACAAAAACATAATATTTGGGGAGTTTTTCCTCAGTTGATGTGAGAGGTTATAACGGCAGCGGATATTGTTTATGATGATGCTATAAATAAATGAACTTGCCTTTGCCTAATAACATTATTTTTCAACTTCAAAACATTGCATGGAATATTGTATTTATTATTTCATTTTAAATCCTCCAGTAATACAACAAACTGAACAAAATACCATTCACATGGTGACTACAATGTACTCAACAGCGCCGCCTGCAGACGGCGGAGACAGTAGTCTGTGTGAGGAGCTTCTTTTTACAGTCCATGGGCCCTATCTTGCATCCGGCGCAAGTGACTAACTGTACGTTCACACCAAAAGCGACCAAAGCGACCAAAGACGCTTTGGTCGCTCATAAAAATCGCTGCGAATATTTCTATTCGTTTTGGTCGCTCAAGTCGCTCGTGACGTACAATTAAAATTTGCATACGCATTTAAAGGAGCCGTACGCTTTTTAGACAGACAGACCAGCCCGTATCAAAGAGTGAACATATTGCAGAGACTGTTTTTGCTTGTTGGATAACGTGCTTCGACAGTGATTCCCCTCATATATATATATATTATATATTATATATATATATATATATATATATATATATTAGGGTGCATCAAATTGCAATGTTAAATTTTAATTTCAAAATATCAATTTGGCTGGCATTGCATGTTGTTCCAATTAACATTAAAATGACCTTTGCAAAGTTTTGAGGAATTCCATTGAGCTTTAGGGGTGCCATCTCACACATGAACTTTGGTGAAATTTCGAAAAATGGGCAATTTTTAGTCTAATTGCCAAAAGTTTGACCTGGAAATGTTGAGGACAGTGAACTTTTATACAGTAACATGTTCTCTAGGGTTATCAACATCAAAGTTGTTTGTTTGCCCTTTGGGCAACTTGGGCATTTCTCAGAATTCAACTTTCAAGATTCTCCTTAATTTGTCCTATAGACAAAATGAATGGAGGTCAATGGGACATGTTCACGTCGCCTTACCCTGAATTTTGTACAGCAGTGATGGATTTCGGACACACATACACAGTTTAATTGACTTTAATGTTAGACACAAGGGGAGATACTGAAAAACTTAAAATAACAAACCTTTTCTAGTGGCTAACTCACTGGCAACTAACAGGGGCCTAATGGTAAGACTGACAATAACTAAACTTCGAACTTAAGTGCTCAGTCTGTGCCAGGGTCTGCTCCACTGAGCAACATCACCAGGGAGAAGGAGAGAGGAAATGGAACCTGAACTCTGAACCTAGCCATTGCGTCTCCCCCCCAGATATGTCTCCCCACCCGCCACCAAAGAGTAACCGTACTATTCAGGGATTAGCTTGCGTTTGCAGCGGCGAAGGTTTGGCTGTTGGTTGCGGTCATGTTCAACTGCCTGCAGCACATTCTGCAGGTGCTGCTCCTTCCTTGCCACTGCGACAAAGTCGGAAGTGAGCTTGACGCCACGCTCGGCACAGTCATTGACCACGTTAATTGCACGTACATTGACCTCACTTTTTTTGAACACAGCATTGGTCGCCCATTCTTTCACATCGAGAGACAAAAATTCTGGATCAATGTGCAACTGGTGCATCCCAAACCAGCAATCCTTATTGGCAAGGTCAGTCAAGCTGGTGGTTGGCAAGAGGGTGGGGAACTTTGGCTTGCCAAAGCCAGTGCCAAAGCGCTGTTCAGGGATGTGCAGGGGGAGATCAGCAGGCTTGTGCTCCAAGATCGCTCTGGCAAGTGCACGCTTGTCATCATTGGGCACCTTGCTGCTGAAGAGAGCCAGGGGTAGCATCTCACCTGTCAGGTACCAGCGCGATGCCCTCCGCAGGCGTGCTCCGATCGCTCTGGCAAGTGCACGCTTGTCATCATTGGGCACCTTGCTGCTGAAGAGAGCCAGGGGTAGCATCTCACCTGTCAGGTACCAGCGATGCCTCCCCAGCGCCTTGATCGCTGATGCTGCAATGCCCTCATCTACAGCCTTGTATGCCTGCAGTTGGTGGTAGAGTGTAAGGTCATTCCAGGCAGCATAGACAGCTTTCTCACATGTCAACCACCACTTAGCATAAATGTGTGAAATGAAAATGGCAAAAGCCTGAATCTTCGGCACCTGCTGCCGTGTGGTGATTGTGCCCTGGGGAAGCAACGCGATGTGCTGCTCCATCAAGGCCAGCTTAAGAGTGTAGAGCAGCTTGGCCATCCATCGTGCCTTGTGGAGCGCTCCTGGTCGTTGGAAGGTCACTGTAGTCTGCTCTTCACAATCCAAAAACACAAGACACAGCTGCACAAACTCTTGGTAATCACCTCGCTTGTGGTCTGTGACTTCTTTTGCGCACCTGACAAGTTCAGCACGTAAATTCCTTAGGAGTGGTTGCTCAGTGTTGCCAGGAATGTAGCGGGACCATTGGCTGCTTGATTCTTGTGGTAGCAGTGTCCATTTCTCTCTGAGACGGGTGAACAAGCTAACCTCTGGCGAGCGTGATGACTCCACTTTCAGGTCTGTAAAAACCTGGTTCAGGAGGACCTCGCCAATGTGGTGCCGGCACCCAGACCAAAGCAGTGGTCGGCCCAGTGAGAGCTGTATGGCAATGCAGGCTGCTGTAAGATGGCCGGTGTTTGACGCAGTGGTGTCAAATGCCATGTTGACAACATGGTCAGCGCAGCACCAGTCCTGCAGCAACTTGCATGTCAACTGTGCAATGATTGCTCCACATGCCTCATTGGTCTGCTTTTTATACGCTGGGACACCAAGCAGTTTCAGCCGCTCTGCATCTCCAACCACCACTGTAAGACGCTCCTCCAACTGGCGCACATTGCTGAGCATCGGTGTTAACTTGCTGTCCCAGTGTAAGGTGCACAATGGAGGTGGTGTCCATTGCTTGTGCTGTTCCTCACTGATAGCCTCCAGCACTTGGCGTCTTGCTCGGTCAGCTGTTGCGTAAGATGCAGAGAGATGTGTACATTCACCGCCCGACTCTGCAACAAGGCCACGCGTGAAGGCAGCCTGCTGCATTGGTGACATCTTCAACCTTGTAGCCAGTGACACAACACTTGGTCGGCTAAGGATGTCATGTGGAATGAAGACGTTTGTTCCAGTCTTCTTATACTTGCGGGATGATTCGCCCTCAGATGGTGGATAGACCGTGTCAGTATCCTCCTCTGACTCCTCATCACTCTCCGACTCCAAGCTGGACATTGCCGTCATCTCCTCCAGCTCCTTTAGACAGCTGGACTGCCTGGCTGCTGCGGATGCTTGTCGCTCCTCTCGCCGCTTCACTTTGAGCTGCAGCTTTTTGTCCAATACACCAAATGTGGCCACTCTGTCGGTCTTCATGCTGGCCAAGAAAGCTAGGTCTTCTGTGTTATCAATCAGCGTTTCAACATTTGGAGGCCACAGCGGAAATGTGGCATTCAGTCTGCACTCCATTTTCTCCAATTGTTCCGCTGTACTCTCACTGGAGCGCTTGGCCTGGGAGATCTTCCGCAGCTTGTTGTTAGCGTTGACTAAGTCTACCATTTTGTGGCAAGCACGCTTGTCGCTCACCATTGGGATGTTGGCTTTTTTGTAAAATGGCCACACCTGCTCCAGGACAACCCTGGCTGCCTCAAACTGCGACAACGCTCCATTCGCACCAGGTTTCTTGGCAAGCATGCAGCGTAAGATCTGACGACCAGTTGGAAGTTTGGCGCCGGTGATGATGCCATCCTCACTGGGGATGCTGGAGCCAAGACCAAAGACCAGGCTGCG
>OLKM01006083.1:0-15161 GCA_900291075.1 Melanogrammus aeglefinus | reverse complement strand
TTTTTAATTTGTATGAATTTCCTGGTTAAATTAATGCTAAAAATAACCTATTTATTTTCTTTTATTTTGCGCATTCCCGGAACACCTGTGAAGTACTGTCACAGCGGACCTTACTTGAATGACTGCCCTGAAAGAATACGCTAACACTGAGCCACAATCAAGTTTGCATTGGTAACCAACACAACACACACACACACACACACACCAACACACACAACACACACACACACCCACACACCAACACACACAAACACACACACACAACACACACACACACACACAAAACACACCAACACTTGCCAGGGCGCGCATGCTGGACGTGATGAAGTGGCGTCTGATCTAGACCCGGCCTGAAGTGACGTCTTGCGGAGACAACTCTGTTCGCTCCTAACTCACCCTGGGGGGGGGGGGGAAGAGACAAAACAGAGTATGTTCAGACATGGAGACGGCGACGGAACGTCACAGAGGGCAAAAAGGGAGATTGTTTTTGTAACTCCTTGTAAATGTCTAGCCTGGAGGTGCTGTCAGTGGTCTTCAGACAAGAGACGTGGATCAACGCGGCCTGTTCAATGATCTGTTTCGCAATGGGCTGCGCTGCGCTGGCTTCCTGGTCCTGTTAAACAAGCCCATAGCGAACCAGGGGGAAAAGAGTTCTTTGTGATTAGATCCGCAAAAGCGCGTATCAGAAGCGAAACGAATGTATTGCTTTCTCTCCAGACCTTCTGCGGGCGAATTCCAAAATCACCGACTTGACACGGGCGGGTCTTACCCATCTAGGGTAAATGGTCAAATACATGTAAACTTGTGGACAGGAGAGGCGGCGATGGGCGGAGACAAACAGGAGGAGGTACAATAGGAGAAAGGAGTTGTATGTGAAGGAGGAGACTAGAGAAGGAGGCCAAGGAGTTGAGGTAAAGGAAGGAGGAGTTGTAAGAGGACAAGCAGGGGGGGTAAGAAGTCGAGGTGGGTTGTGATGAGGAGGAGACAAATATGAGTTAAAGGTGAGAGACTAAATAAGTGCGAGCGAGAGAGAAGGGGTGATTAGGGACACGAGAGGTGGTGATGACGGGGCAAGAGGAGTGTTTACCTGGTTGGGATGAACGGTGATAGGAACCCTGAATAGGAGGACCCACCCCAGGAGCAGATTTGTATCATAACCCAGCGACCTGCACTACAGTAGCAGAACCACCACCCACACACACACATCCTACAGCTACACACACCACACACACACAACACACACACACACACACACACACACACACACACACACACACACACCACACCACACACAACACACACACACACACCCAAGATTCAGTGTTTTAGTAACCAAGAAAGGATAAGTCTGTATTGTTAAGATTATGAATTGCACCTAATAGAAGATGTGGCTTTATTTTTTTTAAAAGATGTCTCTATTTAGTATGGGAAATGTTTAGTCTTTCTCTCTCCGAAATGCAACATGAAGTTGCTCTCCTTCTCCCTCTCATATGTGACGCATATTCTTTCACTCTGCTATTTATAACTTCCAGGCTCTCTCTCACCTCGGTGTAGTGCAGTCCTTCCCTCAGCCCCTGGGGGTCGATGCGGAGGTGGAAGTGACGACATTGGTTCATCAGCTCCAGGTGGGCGGGGCTCTGCACCCATGACGCGGAGCAGGTGAGGGCCAAGTGGAGCTGGAGGGAGATCTTCTCCAGGTTTTCTGCACACACGCACAAATATAAACACACACTATCTCATGAGATCTGTACGTGCATGTATGTGTGAGTGTGTTTACTGTATGAGTGTTTACTGCGTGTTTGTATGAGTGCGTTTACGTGTGTGTGTGTTTACGCGTGCGCGTGTGTGTGTGTTTACGTGTGTTTACGTGTGTGTGTGTGTGTGTGTGTGTGTGTGTGTTGTGTGTTGTGTGTGTGTGTGTGCTGTGTGTGTGTGTTTTGTGTGTGTGTACGCACTTGGTCCCTGTTCTCTGGGAACGACGGTTCAATTCCCACACGTGGTCTGAGGGTGCCAGGATGTGGGGCATGTCCTGAGGTAGATGCCTCGCTGCGTTCCCACTGTTACGGAGAATCCCAGGTGGCTTGTGGGTAGGGAGGCATGCTGTGTGAGGTATTCCAGAGCCCGCTCCACCTGCAAGGAGAACACCGTCAATGAGCTGGGAGCTAACAATGCTAACAAGGCTAGCGGTAGCATGCTAGCAGACAGGAGAGAGGAAGACAGGAAGTAGAAGGTGAACAGGCAGGAAGGCGTACCTGGAGGATTCCGTAACCCTGAGCGAACATCTCGATGTCCCTCCACCCTCTGAGCGGTGGTCTTCCAGTGCTCTCCTCACCCCCGACACATACGTTGGTATGATGGCAGTCTGCTTTACACTATAGACATCATATACATATACTGCACACATACGCTCTCATAAACCCACACACTGGTACAGATGCCAGTCCTGCTTAACCCTTCTCACTTTTACACTTGAGTTAGTGACGTAAGGTTGATAGGGATATTGAGTTAGTTTTATGGTTAGGGTTAGGTGTTGGGTAGGGTGGTTAGTGTAAGGAATAAGGGTTAGTGGTTTCGGGGTTAAGTTAGTGGTTCGGGTTAAGGTTAGTTTCGGGGTTAGGTGTTTAGTGTTAGGGGTAGGGTTAATGTTTAGGGTTAGGGGTATGGGTTAGTGCTAGGGGGTTCAGGGTTAGTTGTCAGGGTTCTAACCCACCACCTGAGAGAATCCAGTGCGATCCGCCGCAGGCGTTGGGGTCGAGGACATGAGTGCCGTTCATCAGCTGGTCCCCGGAGGGTCAGTTGGGGACGGAGGCGTTGGTCCCCCGGGGGCGCTGATGCTGACCCCCAGGGCGCCGTCGATGCTGGGTCCCGGGACGACCAGGTTGTACTGGTTGGCGGGAGGCTTCTCCCTCAGGGAAGTACTCGGTCACCATCATAGTCGGGGGGTCACGTAGCCCCAACACCTGGGACAGACGGAGCACGTTCACACACTCAACCCTGACCTCAGAGCCTATTCAACACAACCCTCCGCCAGGCGCAATGCTTACAGTCAGAGAAATAAAATTCAAACGTTGTGTCTCGATGTACTGAAGGGGTCTATTGTGGCCTTTTTTTTTAGGGTCGGAATTTATATTGTTTTAACTGCTGCTTGGGATCACTAAGATTTGTATTTTATTTGGATTTTACATTTCATTAGTTAATTAGATGTTTAATATCTAGGTATACTTCTAATTATTAGCCGTTACACACTATGGAGTCAGTAGAGTTGTAATAACCTACCCATTACACTGCTGGTTGGTCTCCAGGGCAGCCACGGTGCACAGGCAGGTTCCGTTGTTCCGGCGCTCGAACACAACATCACGTGTGTGTTTCTGCACCGCCTCGTTGATGACCTCACAGATCCTCCTGGACCAATCACAGAGAGGACAGAAGTCGGTCGGACGACATGATATCATCACTGGCTGACATCACAAGATAACAGATGACATCACTAGATAACATCACTAGATGATGTGACATCCCTCGATGACAGAGGAAGTCACTAGCTGATGTCACTACATGACTAGATATCCCTAGACAACATCACTAGATAACTGATTAAGTCCCAGATGACACCATGAGATAACAGATTAAGTCCCTAGATGACACCATTAGATAACAGATTAAGTCACTCGATGATATCCCTAGGTTACTTTGATAAATAATAGATGACATCACTAGATAACTCACCCTGAGTTGGGCCAGTGTGTGGCCTCTCCGTAGCTGTAGTTCACCAGGTCACATTTGTTTTTGATCACCTCAATCATCTGAAGTATAGAACATACAGTTCATATTGGAACGGATTTATGATTGATTGAACTTTGTCGTTGTACACGTTAGCTGAGGTGTGAGCCTTAGAGTGGTGGAGTCAGTGCTTCCCCCCCCATTGACTCCCATTCCAAAGCTCAGTGAGCACCTGCAACAGTGTTATTTTGAAATTGACACGGCAACTTAATTTCTTGCGCCATCGACACAAAACTTTCCACATAACATAATGGGGGATGGCCTGAACGGGCCCATTAACTTCAGCAGTCGGTTGCACCAGCAGAGCGTAAAGCCGATCATAAGTTCGGGTGTAAAGTTTGCCTTAACCCTATGCTCGACCTAGCAAGTTTCAAACTAGAGGTGTTCTAAATTTTTATTTATTTTTTTAATAATAATAATAACAACAATGATATCATTACTTACAGCCCGTATGAGCCCGGTGCCCGTCTCCATGGTGCTGAGGCGTGTGTCTCCGATCTTCAGGGCCAGGATCTGAGCCCCGGGGGCCACACCGTTCCGCTTTGGGTCGTCTGGGAAACACCCTGCAGCGATGCTGGCTACGTGGGTACCGTGAGCTCCTATCAAATACACACTATATATTAATACACTGCAACAATGACATGGGTACCATGAATACTATATATTATACTATAATATATATACCTGCAACAACGCTAGCTAAATTACATAACATACAATTTGATATCAACTATACATTATAATATATCATATCTCTCTTTTACACTATATAGCCCCACAGTCACCTGGGCGTTTGGTCATTAAAAGTTCTACAAGCCTGCCGATTCATACAACTTTTGCTGTTGTCGTTTTTCAGATATGGCCGAATTGGTCAGGGTTTAAAAAAAAGAATGATAAGCATAATACTAACAAATATAATAGGGTTCCTACGGATTTTGTAGGACCTCTAAATATAGACACACACACACACACACACACACACACCACCACACACACACACACACACACACACACACACACACACACACACACACACACACACACACACACACACACACACACACACACACACACACACACACATTTAACATCAGATTACCTCCGCTGGTGACGATGCACAGTGTGTTTCCCTCGTCGTAGATGTTGACGGAGTAATTGAGCATCTCTGCGTTGCCGAGTGTAGCATATTCCTGGTTTTCTCTATAGGAGCTCAGCACCGTACTGTGGGACAGGTCCCCGCACTCAGAAGTGTCCACCACCGCCCTGGAAGATAAGGCCAGGGTTACCCCAGCCGCAAGCTAACCCAGGCACTTACTCACCAAACCCTAAACACAGGCAGTGTGTACTATGGTATTATATACTATATATAGCCTGCAGTGGTGCTAGCGGCATGGGTACCATGAGAGCCGACAATTAGTATATATATATATATGTTCTATATATATATTATAGACTATTGTTTATATTCTAAAGACATACATGCACATGCATGTAGATATAATATAGCCTTTATTTCAATACCCTGCAACAAAGCTGGCGTCATGGGTACCACGAGCTGGCACACTAGAGCTACCTCTATTTATATATCTATAGTTACCAACGTTAACCCCGACCTAACCCCAGCCCCGAGTCGTGTGAACCATGGTGGTACTACTACCTCCAGGTGTCCCCGTCGTTCCAGAGCAGACAGTCGTACACGGGGCCTGGGTCACTGTACTTCTTCTCCAGGGAGGCCAGGAGCTCCGAGCGACTCTGCAGCTCCTCCTTCTGCAGCTTCTCCAGCTTCAACAGAAAACACGAGCCACTGAGAAACAGACCCACAACACTCGGTATCGGGCCCAATCAGATGTCATCAACCGTGGCTGGTACCACTACCACTCAATCACTTTTCATTTCTTATTTCTGTTTTTTTTTATTTGAGATATTTTTAATATCTATTTACCTTATATCATATAGTAGCTGCTATGTTTGTTGAGGTGCCAAGCATAAGAATTTTTACTTTTGTGTACTCTTGTACAATAAGATTGTAATAAAAGTTATTCTGATCTGATATCTGCAGTGCTGCTTGCACGATCAACGTTTTGGCCACGGCATGCAGCGAGCATCCGGCCAGCCTCATTCTTCTACTGCTGCATTCAAACTCTTGACCCTCATTATCTCAGACCGTCACACTCCCTCCAGATTCAGATTCATTAACACTTCACATGACCTCATTATCAAACCCATAGACACAGTGAAGCATCAATTGTGCTTCGGTGATATGCTACATTAAAAAGTAAATGATGAAGATATTATGATATCCTACACAGTACATTAAAGGCCCAATATGCAGGTTTCCAAAAATATGCAGGTTTCCCTTGGAGCTCCCCCTAAAGTTTTTTACTAGTATTTAACGTTTACTCCAGTGTCGTAAAAACACATTTACGATAGGTGCATGTTTGAAGTCGCGCTGCATTCATTTGTATATTAGGGATCTATATGTCATTGCGTAATCATTGCCAGAAAGCAGGTCGAACTACTTCCGCCCGAGCGGCGGGCATCACCAAGAAAGCTACATAGCGTAGTAATTTGAGTACAGACCCCCGATGGCAGTGAAGGAGGCGGAAATCGCCCTATTAAAAGTCATTGTAGCGGCGCAATTTTTTTCAAGCTGTTATTTTAAGGTACAATTGTTACATATTATGCCTTTAATACAGATTAGATTATTACAGATGTGTTTAATGGATTCAATTCATAATGGGCGGCGTGTAATAAAGATTATATTATTGATAATATGAATATCGTGTTTATAGAAAAATGTAAAGCCTGCATGAGATGAAAGCTTGTACCTGGGAAGGGGTGGGGTGAGCGAGGTCAAACTCATCCATTCTGCGACTGACCTCCGCTAGGGCGGCTCTGTGGGGGGGGTCCCACAACTTCTCCTTACGCTCTTTCTACAAACACACACCCACCACATTACTCTTTATAAAACCACACACATCACTACACACAATTGACCCTTTCAGCAAACATATCAACTCTTTCTGCATGCACATTATTCTTTCTGCTAACATCAACATCAAATACAACCTCACTCTTTCTATCAACACAACTTTCTACAAACACACACATCACCCTTTCTACATACACACACGTGTGTAGAAAGGGTGATGAGTGTGCGTGTGTGTGTAGAAAGGGTGATGTGTTTGTAGAAAGTTGTGTTGATCGAAAGAGTGAGGTTGTATTCACACACACACACACACACACACACACACACACACACACACACACACACACACACACACACACACACACACACACACACACACACACACACACACACACACACACACACACACCACACCTACAGAAACCCTCATACAACAATATTCAGCATTCAAACATCAACCTTCCGACAAACGTATCACTCTTTCCAGTGGAATTGTAATGGCAATCCCGAACTTAAGAGTGAATACTTAGTGGGTACCTGTATTCTCTCCTTCAGGGCCTTGGGGAATATCTCGTAACCGTTTTTAACTCCGATGCGGTACTTCCCTGATGGATTGACCCAGCACGGGGGGATCTGCAGGGAGACACATAAGAGATGTCAGATGAACATAGGACATTCAAGGACAGAAACGGGAGAGAAGGAGATACAAGCACAGTGACTGATGGCCCTCACAGGCAGGTGCTTTTCTACATGCTTTAAATATGTTAAAGGATGTACCTCCATAATCACACACTGGTCTCACTAGGATGTACCTCCAAAAGATTGAAAGGTATGTTGTTCGAGAGTTTCTAGGGTGTGTGGTACATTGTGTTGGTTCTAGACTGTTGGCTGTTGGTTCTAGGGTGTGTCGGTTCTAGAGAGTATGTTTTTATTGAAGAAGATGAAGGCTGTGTTGGTTCTAGATGCTCTGTGTTTTGTGTTTTGAGTGTTTTGGTTCTGGAGATTCTAGGGTGTGTTTGTTCTAGAGGTTCTCGAGCGGGATGGTTCTCACCTGCAAGGTTCTTCCAGAGAGGCCGGGGATTGTGCCATCCTTGGGCTCTGCGACGGTGGTCATGTTCACATCCCCGCTGCCCGTCGTGTCGATGATGTCAACGATCTTCGGCTTTCCCTCTGTTGTGACCTGGAGGGAACAGACAGCAAAATGGGCTTGTTATATACTCTGTTGTGATCTGGAGAGAACTGACGGAAGCAGGGTCTTATATACTCTGTTGTGCCCTAAAGCGGACCGAAAGCAGCAGGGTCTAATATATGCTGCTGTGCCCTGGAGAAAACCGACAGCAGGCCTAATTTACTCTGCGTTACAAAAGAACACAATACACACTTTTGCATTGAATTGTTTGGCGCAGTGCAAAGCCCGATCACGATCACAGAGTTGAATCATAATTTCATGATATATATTGAAATCTTGTGATAACTGATTTCCTTTGCAATGTAGCTGCTGCCATGAACTCCCACATAGAATCATGTGGTGCAAGGTAACCAATCGGAAACCCTGCTAAAAAATTAATCAAAAAACAGCTTAGCACCTCACTTACATCGGGAGCGCAAAATGGCATGTAATGAGTCAGACGTGGGATTTTGCGTCATGTTACAAGGCAGGCCTACTAATGTAAAATGGTTAAAAACTTCTCCACAAATCAGACTTCAGATTAATGACTGTGTTACAGCAGACTTCCGGGTTCCCTTTCATTCGCTCGTTGTTTCTGCCCATCAATTACACTGCTGGGGGCAGGGAGGGATTTCTAAGTGGGTAAAAGACTAACAGTAACACAAACTCAGCCAACCAACATCATTAATATTTTTCTGGTGTGAGGAAAAGCCAGGACACCTCACACCTTTAACAGAAAGATGGTCTGTAAAAGGTTTCACGTCAACACTGTAGACCGCTGTAAAACTACACAAGGAAATAAGGTTACCCAGATTACTAATAAACTGGTACAGCAGAAGTAGAACTGCTGGATCCAAGATTACTTATAAGCTAGTACATGCTGCCAGTCTCATAAATTAAAAAAAAGACTTCAGGCATGTATAGTGTCAGAACCGTAATGAACTGTAAACCCCTAAAATTGGATGATACATTGAGTTGTGTGAAGGTAACCTCCATAGTATAAAATATATACCGGTATAAATATATATATATATATATATATATATACACACACACACAGTCTCACACACACACACACACACACACACACACACACACACACACACACACACACACACACACACACACACACACACACACACACACACAATTTAAAATGAATCGGAATAGTTTCTACCAGCTTCCTATGTTAATAGAATCCTAATATGTCTCTGTGCCAGCCCCTTGTGTGGTACTATAACCTTTAGAACACATGTCACTGCCAGAGAAATGAGTACTAGATACATTGGGGTTATGAATTTCTGATGGTTAGTACTAGATGTATACAGTATATTATTGATTATGAACTCGTTAGTACTAACTACTAGACTATATAGTATCATAGCAATTATTAAGGTAGAGTAGCTTAGTATATAGTCGTGTGATATTCATGTTTGTGTGTGCTTTTAATAACACAGTATGCCACAAGTTGAGTTACTCTAAGATTATGTCAATTAATCCATGGTTTAGTAGTTAAAATTGAGTTGCTATTAGAATATAGAAACACATATATGCTTTACTGTTGAAAGTGGAGTTACTATAACAATATTTGAATCAATACTTGTTAGTGTATGTGACAGTTCGTAAATACATACAAGTTTGGGTAGTACAGCTACTAAAAACATGTTTTAGCGTATACCGTTCGTTAATAAGTACATGATTTGGTGGTTATATTTGTATTATTTGAGCGTTTAAATTCACTACAGCGGTTTGAATGGGGTACGAGGCCTGTAGTTAGCATTAGCAGCTAACGTGAAGCAGCGGGCTGGATTTACCTGCAGGCCGGGGGCCCCTGGATCCACCCCGGTGTCCAGGACAGCGATGAGCACACCTCGGCCGTCATACTCGGGGAAGCGGGAGAGATAAGAGCGGTGCAACCTGTCTCTTTCTTTGGGCAGGCAGGCGTGTGAAGGGGAAGGGTTCATCTGTAGAGAGAGCAGCCATGGTAGAGGTGAGGATGGAATAAAAACAAAGCAGGGGCTGGGAGCAGATCGGCGGGGTGACAGACAGCAGCCTTGGCAGACCTCAGTGACTGACTACTCTTGGGGGAGGAAGGGAGGGAGGGAGGGAGGGGGGAGGGAGTTAAAGGGCCCGTAGCACTGCCAACAGTATTGCTTATTTGTTTATTTTATTCATTTATTTAACAGGGACAATGGACAGTTAATAACCGTCCCAGAATAAGCTAGACAGATACATTTTCCCTGGGGAGCTAATGCAAAGACAACGTTCAGTTTAAAAATAAAAATAA
Source organism: Melanogrammus aeglefinus (assembly GCA_900291075.1). Lineage (NCBI taxonomy): Eukaryota > Metazoa > Chordata > Actinopteri > Gadiformes > Gadidae > Melanogrammus > Melanogrammus aeglefinus. The sequence continues at coordinate 4,997 of OLKM01006083.1, read as the reverse complement.
AATAAAAAATAGTTGACAGCAAATATAAAAATGGCAATGCCCAGTATAATAGAGTAGTAAATATGTACATCATGTAGCCATAACCATGTATAACTCAAATAAAAAATCGAAATAAAAATGTTTAATGTCCTTAGCGTCTGATTCGGCAAGGAGTAGAGCAACGTCATAGCCCCTGTGTTGCACTAAACAGTGACCTCTGGTGGAGGCTTGTTTGCCAGCTGTTGTCTGAACATACTAGCCTAGAAATCTAGACGCCCCCTAGCGGCAGCAAAAATATTTGCTCCGTAGGTGGGTCTAGAAACGAGCCATAGGAACTGGTTGAGTCTCGAACACCGATTGTGTTCACCATCACAGCGCTCCATCTGTTATTTGAGTCGTTGGGCGGGCTTATGCGATGACCGACATACTTGCGACGGGTGAAAAACATGACAAGATGGCTTTTTTGGCAAAGGAATCGTTTGAATCGGCTGTTGGCATCAACTTTGAAAGAATTAAACTTGTCATTTTCTTTAAAAGTTGAGCAAGAAACGGCGCTGAAGTCATTCATTTCGTTCAGCTCTGACTACGTCATCCTGCTCTTTGCTCTAATTGGTCGTAGCGTTACCCTATTGCGTGCAGAGGCAGTTTGAAAGACAGCCTTCATCCCGCCCCCTGGATTGAGCCGAGGTCTACCGGTCGTTGCCAGACTATACATTTTAATGATATAGTCTGGCTTGTCAGGCTATGAACATACGGAAATGCATTATAATAATATAACACTTAATTTAGAGGCGCCTATCATGGCACCCAAGGTCACCTTACAGAGCATTATGTAGTGTATGTATATTTAAATATGGCCATATTTCTCACTGTTCAACATGTTACTAAACAGGTTATGTTTACACACAACTTGTTTTCTTACACACACAACAAATAGGCTATTCAACTGTTGCAATGATGCGCTGTTGTCAGAGCTATTTGACAAAGGGTTGGGTTCCTGATTACATTTTCTTGGATTTATTGAAAACAAGTTGATGAAACGTAATTTTGATCTTCTGTGGTATCGTTGTTTCGAGGTAGGCATCGCTGGAGAGTGGTGAATGTTCAACACGTGGTTTATTCAGAGACACAAGGTAAACGAGCTTGCATTTCTTTAATAGGTCCATGGCTTGCACTCTGGAGGACATTCAGGAAGCATCTGGAAGTGGGCGGAATGTTGAATAAGCCACGCCTACAGGTTTTAATTTACCCCTGTAAACCTTCAGTCTTTGCATGGGTTGATTGGCAAAGAGGCCATGCCTGTAAGGTCTATATGGTGTTGCATGGACCACTCCATATGTAGAATTCAAATTTATTACGGGACTTACACAGGTTACAAGGCGTTTATCGGCAATCGTCATTACTTAAAGGCGCCTTAAGAGGGTTCTACTGCTGGGGTCATCTAGTTGGGGGTATATAGCTATAGCTGGGGATATAGTGTACTTGCCGGGGTTATAGATTACTAGCTGGGGTTAGAGTGTACTAGCTGGAGTTACATACTAGCTGGGTTTACATACTAGCTGGGGTTAATGTGTACTAGTTGGGGTTATAAATTAATAGCTGGGGTTGTAGTTTACTAGCTGGAATTATATAGTTCTAGTTGGGGTTATAATGTATTAACTGATGTTTAAGTTTACTAGCTGGAGTTATAGAGTACTAGTTGGGATTATAGTGTAACAGTTTTTAAAATAAGTATTTAAATATAACCTTTTATTTAGCACCCTTACATTATTTTCTTTCACACACCCCCTACCTCCCCCTATTCCCCACCCTGCCTCTCCCTCTCCCCTCCCACCCTTCCCTTCATGTTTCCATGGAGACAACAGAAACAGATGATAACAGCCTCCCATGTCATAAAAGTTCAGTGGGGAGAAGAAAGGGAGGGGGGAGAGAGAGAGAGAGAGAGAGAGAGGGAGAGAGAGAGAGGAGAGAGTATAGAGAGCACTAGATGAGAGAGAGAGAGAGATGAGAGAGAGAGAGAGAGAGGAGAGAGAGAGAGAGAAGAGAGAGAGAGAGATGAGGGGGGAGTAAAGTGAGGCGACAGTCTAGAGCTCACTAAATTAGGCAGCAGAGGACTCAGGTGAGCTGGATAAATCTGCTCTATCTACTTGTTAAAACTAATCTTTATTGGTTAAATCTTCTCTACACTGGTTAAATCTGCTCTAGATTTATTAATAACTATTCTACACTTTTCTAATCTGCTCTATAGCTCTAGTAGTATAGCTGGTTTATACGGCTCCGAACAGGTTTATACTTGGGGTCTGTAATGATTTATACTGATTTTATGGTGCTCCTTACTGGTCCAAACAGGGGCAGAGTGTTTACTTGCATGTTTTGTGGTGTAGGAGGTTACCAGTAACGTGATGCCCCAGATGGCCGTTTACACAGAACGCATCTGGGTTAGTCATCCACAAGTACTGTTGGAAAGGACAGACTTCGTTTAAATTACTTGGCCGGTGTTTGGATCAACAGTCTGTCTATAACGTATCACATAGCCCAAGTAATTCCTCATGGATGATGATTGGTCTGAACTACTGTGGTTTTGGCAAAAAGCACATAACTTGAAGCCTGGCAAGATGTTTTCTCGTGTGGATCGTGCACACAATGACAAACCACTGTGCATATAGTCTCTTAGATATATACTGTTTAACTATTCTGTCCAACGGCATTGGTCTGTAGAGGTTTGTACTGGTTTGTCTTTATTACGCTCTATACTGGGAAACACAGCTCAATGCTGGTAAATACATCTCTATAGTGATTTATACTAGTATTTAATAGTTTATACTGGTTTGTACTGCTCTAGCCATAATTAAAACACAAGTAGTACTCGAGTTTATACAGTAAAGTACTACTCTAGTATAAAAAGAGGAGTTCTACAGTGTATGTATAGTAGAGTTACACCTCTATTATATAATCTAGTACTTACTTACCTGCAATATATACTCTATTACTGCCCTGCTGTATTTATTCTAGTACTACTTTACCATATATACTCTAGAACTACTACTATATATGTATTGTGCAAAGGTACTACAGTACTGTTTCGTTTTTAGAATGAAAAACTTCTGAAAACTCAAGGAATCTGTCACATAGCTGCAACTCTCACACACAAAGACACACACACACGGAGAGAGAAGGGTGTGTAGGCGTGTGTGTGTGTGTGTGTGTGTGTGTGTGTGTGTGTGTGTGTGTGTGTGTGTGTGTGCGTGCATGCGTGTGTTTGCGTGTAAACAGGTCTGTTTAACTTACTCAATTACATACAGTATCAACCTTGCAGTGTTGGAATGTAGCCCTGAAACACGGCTGAATACACACGCGCACACGCACACATATATAAATAATATAAATAAATACACACTGATTCATACACAATAATAATCGCCCCTATTTAAAATATTTACTGCTATATACACACACCCTAAGCTAACACCTTCTCTCTCTCTCTTCCTCTGGGTAGTCATGCCAACCAGTGTTTGGGATTGCATCAATGTGTGTATTTTCAAGTCTGACAACTAGAATGAGGTCATGTCTTAAATACATGCACACACACGCACACACACATGCACACGCACACACACACACACACACACAGATTACATCATGGGGTTTCCATAGTAACCTGATACAAACATGAGCGGGGTGGAAATGGACATGTTTTGTCTTTCTGTGGTCGAGCTAAACCTAATGTCCCTGTCAACCCAATGTCATCTCAACCTAATTTGATTAACTTAATAAAAACCTCAAGTCATCTCAACTTAATGCCCATTTAAACCAAATGTCCATCTAACCTAATGTCCATTTGAACCTAATGTACGTCGAAACCTAACGTCCATTTAAACCTAATGTCCATCTGAACCAAAGGTCCATCTAAACCTAACAAACAAACGCACGCACGCACACACACACGCGCACACACAGACATACCCACACACACACACACACACATAAACTTAGACCTTTGAGGGGACTAATTACATAAATCTTTATCAAACCGAGTCCCCCACAAACCTAATGTACATCTAAACCTAATATAATCGAAACCTAATGTCCATCTACATCTAATGGCATCTAAATCTAATGTTATCTACAATTTATGTGATCAAAACCTAATTTCATCTACATTTAATTTAAACCTAGTATAATCTAAAACTCAACCATTTTGCTGTTGTAGTCCAGGTTGACCTGAGTTAGTCAACAGAGATATTAGAGCAATAAGGATATTTTAGCACGTATTGATTTGATGTATCTGACGACAATCGTTGGCTGAACTGAACTTGAGGCCTCAACATTGGTTTTGAAGGAAGATGGATGGGTTCTGTTCACTTTTACAATCTGGACTCTGTTAGTGAGAAATCAAATCAATTAATCAAATAGGGTACAGTACCGCCGGGCCCATTGTTTCACGCGTGGTTAATAAAAGATATGAACCACTTTGGCAACCATGCATAATGATATGGATCGAGTTTACTTTTGTTGCAATGACTGGATATTGGGGCAAAATTCTCCTTGTGATTCCGTGGTCTTTTGAGAAAAGGGCTATTGCTCTAAAATCGAATGTCTAATGTCCAGATTAACCTAATGTGTTAATGTGTTTCATTTGTTAATGTGAGTGTCTTGCATCTGTTTATGTAATAGAGTTAAGTATATTTATGGATTTGGTGTTCACCTGTTTTCAGTTATAATTAACAATTACATTAGTGTTGCTCATGCGATTAGTGTCGAGTTTCATGTCGTTAACGTTTGATAGTGAGGTTCCACTGGTTTTTATTTATTTTTAGCGTGTTGTTGGGATTCAGTGAATTGTTTGTATTCCTGCGTTAGTACATGGCAGAGAGGGTGGACATCCTCGGAGCAGCTGTTTCATGTGCTGTGTGTAGTGATAGTGAGTCGCGTTGTTGTGCCGTGTGTTTGGGGTGTGTATGCATGAGTAGCATGGATATCCTCGGGAACAGCTGTCGGTGACTTTTAGAGAAGTTTGC
>OLKM01006082.1:0-15162 GCA_900291075.1 Melanogrammus aeglefinus | reverse complement strand
GTCAGGGCAAAGGTCAAAGTCAACTAGGGAGAGGTCAGTCAGGGAGGAGGAAGTCCAAAAGGGGGGACGGGGCCAGGTGAGTCGAGGTAGGGTTAGGGTTAGGGTTAGGGGTTAGGGTTAGGGTATGGTTAGGGCGCTCCCTCATGTTACATGCAGCAGCACACGGGATTGACATATAGTCTCCCATGCACTACTACTATGTAACACGAGGGAGGAGGGCACGGGCACAAGCAATTTAAAATACGTTATAAAACTTTTGCCACCATAAAATCAATGAAATAAAATGCTAAAAGGTAATAAAATTGAATAAAAGGAATAAAATGAGGTGGTTAGGAGTGTGGTTAGGGTTAAGGAGAGGGTGGAGGGAGAAGAGGTTGATGGTAAGGAATTAAGACTGTCTTATTTTTTAGCGCAGGATGGTTGGGGAGGTTGTGGTGATGAGGACCTGGACGAATGGAGTGGAAGAGATGGGTCGTCATTGAGGCATGGAGGGTTTTGGTGGTGTGTACAGCCTATAAATCCACCTTCGTTCTGCAGCTTCTCCTTTGGCCCATGGACCAACGGCGTTGGTCTCAAGACCTAATGATGAAAAGTTTGTAATGTGGTGGGAGATGAAGTGGTTATATAGTATTTTATTGTCTGTTCCTTTTTGAATATGGTATATATGTTGATATAGCCTCTGTTTGATGGTGGCTCCTGTTTCTCCCACATAGATGCTCCTGCATAATCTGGCAGAGTATGGCGTAGACGACGTTGCAGGAGAGTAATGTGAAGGTCTGCTGGATGGGGGCACCGGCACGAGAGTTAGAGATGTATTTGAGGTTGGAAAAGTAGGGGTCAAAGGTTGTGCGTATCTCCTTGTTCAGTGCCGTATGGACTAGAAATGTCCTGTAGATTTTTGTTAACGGCGGTGAAGACATTAATATGTGTATGAAGCAAGAGGGGTGGTTTCAGGAATAGCAGAATTAAAATGTTGCTTGATAGCTTGCTTGAGGGGGCCTAGTTGTCGCGAGAAGGTGGTAATTAATGGAATTAAATTCTTATCTGTTATCTTTTTTACAGGGAGGACGGGCCGGTCTGGCTGGAAGAGGGCGGTCACTTCCCCTTTGATGGTCCGAAGAAAGCGTTTGGAGTAGCCTCGTGGTCTCTAAGGCCTTAAAGAGGATCCTGGTGGCCTCCCTCTACGTGATGGGGTAGAGAGCAGATGCGGTGGAAACGGATTAGTTTGGGACTTGATGATGGAGCTGAAAGTGTGGGCCCGGGGATGGTAGCTGGTGTTAAATAATAGTGAATGTTCTGTCCAGTTTTCTCTAAAATAAAACCTTGGTTGCTAATGTTTTATGTCCATCCCTTTGTGTCGGTGAAAAAAACTGTGTCAAGGAAGGGACCTGCTGGAGATGAAGGGTGGTTTTAAGTTTAATACGGGTGGTGCTGAGACTTGAAGAAGATCTGGTGTGAGTGTTATAAACTTTGTAATACGGGATGGTCGTTTCTTGGATTGTGAGTTTTGAATCTGTATAAAATGGTGTAAATCCGTTTCTGATTTGTCCCCAGAGGCCAAAGATATCGTCTAGATAACGCGGTAATAGACTAGGGGGCGGTGACGGGCATTTAAGAAAGGCAGATTCCTCCCAGTCTGCCAGGTAGAATGTCTGCGTAAGCCGGTGAGTATTTCCTTCCCATTGCGCAGCCGCATGTTTGAAGGAAGAAGGCTTTATCAAATAAAAAGTCATTGCGGGTAAGGGTAATTTCTAAAAACTTTAAAATAAATGTGTCGGGACGAGATGGATCCGGTGATAAAGCCAGTGCTTTCTTCACAGCCTCGAGGCCCAGGACAGTGTCGATGTTCGTGTACAGGGAGTCAACGTCGATAGAAAAGATAAACGTGTTATCAGGGACGGTAAGATTCTTTAGCTTGTTGACAAATGTGTAGGTGTCCTTGAGGTAGCTCGGGTGGTGTGTGGATTAGGGGTTAATGTAGTAGTCTATGAACTCCGCCAGGTGATCATGATTCGGAGCCACAGTCGCTTGACTATAGGGCGTCCTGGAGGGAATCACGAATGGAACGGTCCAAGTTTTCTGGGGGTTTTATGTATTTTGGGGAGAAGGTAAAATAATCTCGCTCGAGGGAGATCCGGGCCCGTAATAGGTAATGAGCCGCTGTTTTTGCGTTGATGAGGTGTTTTTCCCTTATTTGGTCAATTAAGAACCTAACCATTGTTTGTGTCTCAGGTACATTAGGATTCGTGAGAGGGGCGATAGTAAACCGGTCATTGAGTTGATGTGTCGCCTCGAAGATGTTAATTGTGTAACGGTCCTGTATTACAATTTGTCCTCCTTATCCGCCGGTTTAATTATAATCTCTGTGGTGAGATTTTAATTTGTTGAGGGCCTGTTGTTGATGGTCGTGATATTGTTCTCCCCTACAGGGCGTCGAGGTCGGAGGTCCACGGAAAGGAGGCGGAAGGTCCTGAGCGATGAGCTGGCGTATAGGCTTCGAGACGGACTTCAAGGCTGGTTCCCAGATGGACGGAGTGGTAAAAGGTAAGTAAAAATAATCTGTATTATATTTAAAATAATCGAGAATTTTTTAACCGTCTGTGGTAAGTGTGTAAGATCTCGTCTCAACAGGTCACGATCTGGGAGTGACGGTGTCGCGCGATGAAGGTGAGGGCCTCGTTCGAGGATCTCCTGTTCTGACCGGGGACAGATGAAGAGCAGAAAGGTTAGTGCCGTTAGATATTGAGGACGGAGGGGACGGCGCTGCGCCTGGTGGTCTAGCTATAAATCCAGCTGGCTTAGCCAGTCATCCAGCATAAAATTAGCTGTATTTGGAGTCCAATGGATATTGTCATTGGTAGTCTGGAATTTTAGCGTCGACAAGGTGTTGAGAAAGCCAGCACGTGAGTCTATCCCCTCGATATTATCCCTCACAAAGTCATTGAACGACTTTACACAACGGATTTGGGTGGCGGATAGCCTGGTAGATACCGTTATCAGGGGTATTACAATGCGAGCCTGAGGGAATGTTTCTCTGGCCGTCCTAATTAGACGTCGTGTGTCCTTAATTATTGTGATGGGAGTCTGTTGTCTCAGGCAGTTGTTAATACCGATAGACAATAGGATGAGCTTAGTTTCTGGCCTGGGAGATGTATGTTTCTGCAGGATAGCCGTTAATGTCTTAGTGTGGCTCCTGGGAAACTATCAATTTGTATGTCGTCCATCCTTCTTTTCGGGATGCGGGCCAGGTTGGAGTCGCCCGTGAAAATTATGTTTTTCCTAATAGGCAGGGACCACATGGAGGCTTTGCGGTTTGTAGGAAGGGTGTATTGGAGGGCTGGTGGTGAAGGAAACACTAAGCCTAGGGGACGAGAAAAGGAAGGAGAAGTCGTGGTTTGGCGACTCGGACCTTTCCCAACTGGGGCCAGATCAACAACCGTAGGAGTGGTCAGAGGAGGAGTGAGGGGGCAAGGGTGAATCTCAACGGAACCTGTGAGTGCATCAAAGTTCTGGGTTGAACCATTCTTGACAATGATGATCTTGTTCACTGTAGTGGAAGGTGGTGTCGCCTGACCAGGAGGTAGAGTGGTCAGCGCCGGCGAGGAAGACGACGGACAGAGCCGCTTCCCGGTCGCGGCACCTGCGAGGAAGAGACGGCTGGGTCCAGAGGATGAAGAAGAGGGGATGGGGACTGGGAGCTCCGGGTCCGGCGTGGGAGAACCAAGGTTCGTCTCCAGGACGCAAGGAGGGTCAACGACTGCCGAGGGGGTCCGCACCGGTGGGACGACCGGAGGAGGACGTGGCCCGGTAAGTGGTCGGTTGGGTTTAGGGGATGAGGAAGTGGGGATGGGGACTGGGGGCTCCGGGTCCGGCGTGGGAGAACCAAGGTTCGTCTCCAGGACGCAAGGAGGGTCAATGAGTGCCGAGGGGGTCCGCACCGGTGAGACGACCGGAGGAGGACGTGGCCTGGTGAGTGGTAAAGCGTTGTGGGCGTTGTGGTAGCGGGACGCGGCTAGGTCGCGGTGGTTGAGGGGTGGATGTAGGAAAACGTCGGGTTGAGTTAGGGAATAGAGTTGGAAGGGTAAGAAGGGAAGGAATAGTTAGTGGCCTGGAGGGTAGTATTAAGGTGTTTCGATGCTTAAAAGGTGCCATAGTGGGCTGTGGTCGACTGGGAAGCGGTGGAAAGGCCCCAAGGTCCGAGAGGAGCGGAGTGGCAGGCGGTGGTGGACCAGGGGCAGACAGCAGCCGTCGAAGTGCGGAGATGGAAGACGGAGTAAGGCGTCTGCCATAACGCTGGTGGGCCCAACGGAGGGCTCTGTCGAGGGCCTCATTGTTAAATGGCCCCAGGTGGGAACGGATCTTAGCTATGGTGAGTGTATAATGTTGTATTAACGTTTTTAAATTTATAATCATGTACTCCAATGTGTTATCTTTGATCTGATTTAAGACCAGATCGTCAGGTGCCGCCGGTTTAATAAATGCTGAGATTTGAGTCACTTTCTTGGCCATCCCTAATGGTGGGATCCCTGTTCTAATCGATTCTTCTAGAATTTCTGTATGGTGGAGGCATTGTAATAACTGGAAATACTGTTTGATTAATTTCGGGTCTAGATCGGTTGAAGAGCTTGTGCCGACCGGAGTCATTTTTATGTGTTTCTGTGGATCTGTAAGGTGAGTGGGCCTACCCAATAGGCTAAACCTGTTTCTAAAATCATTAGGGCCCTTAAAAAAAAGGCCCAGGTCTGTTAAAAGAAAGAGGAGGGGGTTTGGGAGTTGAGTTTAAAAAGGAAACAACATGGAGAATAAAAGGATAAAAGAAAGATGCAAAATCAACTAAAATAGAAATAAGGTTAAAACCATAGCTTGCAAAAAATGGAGATTAAAACAATAGATGCAGTTAAAACCATACAATAAACAAGAATTTATGTCCGGTCAGCTGGTGCAATGTTTTTAGCTAGGAGGCATGGTTAGCTTAGCATAACTCGGCTTCCCCAATTGGTTCGGTTGAGTAGGCTTTAGCTGGGAGGTAGGCCGTGCTTGTTGATCCGCCCGATGAGGTTACAGAACATCCCAGAAGTAAACTATAGCCCAAAGTCCAAAAAATTGAAAAAAGCTGAACACGTAGAAGTTCTATACTCACCAGCCAAAAAACAGCATTTGAAGGAGATTAAAACAAAAAGGGAATGAGGTAATTTCCACAGGGTGTTTAAAAAAGTATAAAGTTTTAATCGATCCAAAATGCAGGCTGAACAAGTAAAAGAAGCAAAAACTTTGTTTAAAAGCAGGTTAAAACAAATAAAGTAAAAGAATAAAAAGTAAAGTGCATCCAAGTTAAAAAACTCCAATGAAGTTAAAAACAACAGTTCCTCAGACTAACTGATTTTGCATTCACAGAAAAGGAGAGAGCGTTCCTAACGTTTCACCCGGTTAGGCTTCGTCAGAGGATGAGAAAAGTGAGGACAGAATAACATTTTATAAAAGGTAAGAAGTGCAAGTAGTTTGAAGGGTGTCAATCCAGTTGTCTGTTCAGCCAATGGGTATGCTTCGTGTCATCCAACAGGGCGGGGGTTGAAGGGTGTCAATCGAGTTGTCTGTTCAGCCAATGGGTGTGCTTTGTGTCATCCACCAGGGCGGGATGAAGAGGAGGTGTCGTCGACTGGAAAGTTACCAGGAGTGGGTTTGGCCTAACAGGTGACTGGGTAAGAAGGCAGCAAATAATATACAAAAATATGGAAAAGCATAAATTTTAAACGTTTTAGCTAGGCTCTGGGCACAAGCAATTTAAAATACGTTATAAAACTTTTGCTACCATAAAATCAATGAAATAAAATGCATAAAAGGAATAAAATGAATAAAAGGAATAAAATATGGCAGGGTGGTTAGGGTTAGGAGAGGGGGAGGGAAGAGGTTATGGTAAGGAATTAAGACTGTCTATTTTTTAGGCAGGATGTTGGGGAGGTTGTGGTGAGGACCTGGACGAATGGAGTGGAAAGATGGGTCGTCATTGAGGCCATGAGGGGTTGTGGTGGACAGCCTATAAATCCACCTTCGTTCTGCAGCTCTCCTTTGGCCCATGGACCAACCGGCGTTGGTCTCAAGACCTAATAATGAAAAGTTAGGGTTAGGGTTAGGGTTAAGAGCCATCTACCACTTTTGAAAAACGGTTTTTTTGAGCTAGTTCGAGAATGCAGCGGTGCATGGGAATTCGGCGATCATCCACGGATAGGTCTAGGCCCAGCGGACTTGCTCAAAAAATGTGGTGCCCCTGGCGGTTTTTTGGGGGTACTGCAATTTCGATTTTTAAAAGTTCAAAGTGAAGCGGGTTTTTTTTTTGAGGCGGTGCATGGGAATTTCAGTATAGTCCCAGATGTTTCCCTTAGGCCCTTCTTCATCCCCTTAGAAATTTGGCGCCCCTTAGTGGCAACTTTTTTTAACATGGGAAAACAGCTATAATCGACCTCACGGGAGCTGAGGGAGGGGCGTGGGAACAAGGTTCCTATGGTTGGTAGGTATTAATGAGGCGGACCTTTGTGCAAAATTTTGGCCACCTAGTGGCTTGTTTTGGTATAGAAAATCGCATTTGAAGTTTTTCACTAAACGCGGGAAAAAGGGGTGTTACCAATATTTAATTTTGACAAAAATTTGTGTGGAAGGTTTTCTCGGCTCCATCGACATGGGTGCGAAGTTTTGGAGTTCTAGCCCACTTCTTTCACATAGCTACCGTTGACGCCAATGTGAAAATTTTGTGAAAATTTGACAGAAAGTGTCTAGGAGCACGTTTTTGGCCATTTTGAGTCGTTTGGTGGTGGTCTGTGGTGCACTTTTTTGGTACATTCTAACCCTAACCCTTTTAATTTTTTTTTTTGATAATTTTAAATTTTTATTTTTTTTTTAAATTTTGAAAATTCATTCATTTTTTTTTTTTTTTTTATGTTTAGTGTTAGGGTTAGGGGTTAGGATTAGGGTTAGGGTTAGGGGTTAGGGTTAGGGGCCAATTTAACATGGGCTAGGGTTAGGGTTAGGGTAGGGTTAGGGTTAGGGGCCAATTTAACATGGGCTAGGGTTAGGTTATTAGGGTTGGGTTAGGGTTAGGGGGATTTGGCTTGGGTTAGGGGTTAGGGTTAGGGGTAGGTTTGGGGTTGGGGTTAGGGGTGGGGTTAGGGTTAGGTGATAGGGTAATGGTTGGGGAGGACTGTGTGAGGGTTAGGGTTAGGGTTAGGGGTTAGGGTTAGGGGTTAGGGTTAGGGGTTAGGGTTAGGGTTAGGGTATAGAAATCCCTACGTTCACGTAGGGTAGGTGCACGGTCCATCCGGCCCTCAAACCTCCAGCGGTTCTGATCCCAAGATCTATTAACAGGTCCTGATGGTGGACGTCGGTCCCTGGGTGGAGAGTAGCGCCGTCCATAATCCGGAGATGGAAGTCTACGCCGGTGGGCCTGTGGCGATCTGGAGTGGCGGCGACGCCTGCCATAGCGGACCTCAGTCCACTCACTCATAATGAAATAAAATAAAAGGCTACAAAAAACTACTAAGCTAACTATGTTTACTAAATGTGCTAAAAAAGGATTCAAGGGTTGAATTCGAAGATGTTTTATTTGGAACGACGTTTCGACCTGTCGTGGTCTTCATCAGGTTCGTAGTGAATTAACATGTGACACATCAGTAAACATAGTAGATTCTAGGCCAATGGGATTAAGTGTCTGACGCCTTCCGGGTCCCGCCTCCCTGACGGCTTCCGGGTCCCGCTAGGTCTCCGACATTATATACATATATTAACAATTATAAACACAATTACCGTCTCCAGAGGTACAATAATATGCAATACTGGCAAAAATTAGGTAATAAAACAACACCATTGTATCAACAAAAATTCGGCAATAGAAGGAGCACCGTGATAGGGGTCAACAGGAAGGAGTTCCATTGACGGCTTCCGGGTCGCGTCTGTTATATACCAAAAGGCACCGACATTATGAATAAAACTGCGGCAACCAGGTATGTACTGATAGGAAATGTCATCAAAAATTGGGTGAAATGATAAACATAGATGTGTTTCAAAAATTAGGCAATAGAAAAATCATTAATGCGTGTGCCCACGGGAAGAAGTGTCCGCTGGTTTCCGGGTCCTACTCCTTCTCCTCTCGGTCCGAACAATGGGTTAGGGTTAGGGTTAGGGGTTAGGGTTAGGGTTGGGTTAGGGGTTAGGGTTAGGGTTAGGGTTAGGGGTTAGGGGTTAGGGTAAGGGTAAATGTAAGGGTTGGGGTTGGGGTTAGAGGGTTAGGGTAGGGTTAGGGTTAGGGGTTAGGGTTAGGGGTTAGGGTTAGGGTTGGGGTTGGGGTTTGGGGTTGGGGTTAGGGGTTAGGGTTAGGTTAGGGTTAGGGTTAGGTTTGGGTTAGAGGCGCTCTCAGGATGTGTCATGCAGTAGCACATGGGAGACTACTATGTAGTTTCCCCTGTGTTACTAACCGCATCAAGAAGAGAGGAGGGCACGGGCACAAGTAATTCAATTAAAACAATAACTTTGGCTCATATAAAATAGATAAAAGGAATAAACATAATAAAATCTAATTAAAATAAGTGGTTAGGGTTAGGAGGAGGAGATGGAGGGTTATGTTTAGGAGATGGGGATGAAGAGGTTATGATAAGTGACAGATGAATGGGTTAGGATTAGGAGAAAGGGAGATGGGGGTTATGTTTAGGAGAAGGGGGGGTGGGAGAGGTTAGGGTTAGGGACCGATGTTAACTGGCTCTGGAGGAAAAAGTGGTTATGGTTAGAAGAGGGAGGTTAGGGTTAGGAGGAGGAGATGGAGGGTTATGTTTAGGAGATAGGGATGAAGAGGTTATGATAAGTGATAGATGGATGGGTTAAGATTAGGAGAGAGGGAGATGGGGGGGTGGTAGAGGTTAGGGTTAGGGACCGATGTTGACTGGCTCTAGAGGAAAAAGTGGTTATGGTTAGAAGAGATGAGGGTTAGGTTTAGGAGATGGGATGGGAGAGGTGGTAAGGGCCGGATGATGAATGGTTCTGGATGGATTGTCGTTTAGACCCAACGGGGCTGTGGAGGAAAGTCTATGGATCCACCTCCTTTCTGCCGCTCTCCTCTGGGCCAGAGACCAAGTGGCATTCGTCTCCAGACCGGATAAGGAAAAGTTGGTGATATGATGGTGGATGAAGTGAGTATAAAGCAGTTTTGTATTTGTTCCTTTTTGAATGTGATAAACGTGTTGGTACAATCTTTGTTTGATGGTTGCCCCTGTCTCACCCACATAGAAGACCTTGCAATGTTTGCACTGGATGGCATATACCACATTACAGGAGAGTGGGGTGAAGGTCTGCCAGATGTGGGCGCCGGCTCGACTGTTGGAGATATATTTGAGGTTAGTAAAGTAAGGTTCAAAGGCTGTACGTATGTTTTTGTTGAGCGCCGTATGGACTAGCATATCCTTTAAATTTTTATATTACGGCGGTATGACATTAAAACTTTAAAAGATGCGAGTTGGACGGTTTGAGGTTTAGCGGAGTTGAAATGCTCTTTGATGGCTTGGTTGAAGGGGCCTAATTGTCGTGAAAATTTAGAAATAAAGGGAATTAAGCTCTGTTCTGTGTTGTTCTTCTTTCTAGGAAGATCGGGTCGGCCTGACTGGAAGAGGGTCTTCACTGCACCTTTAATGGTCCGAAGGAAGCGCTTGGAATAGCCGCGAGGTCTAAGGGCTTTAAAAAGGGTCCTGGTGGCCTCCTCTACATGCTGAGGTAGAGAGCAGATACGGTGGAAGCGGATGAGTTGAGACTTAATGATGGAGCTAAAAGTATGTCGGGGATGGTAGCTGGTGTTGAATAATAAAGAATGCCTGTCCGTTTCTTTAAAATAAACCTTGGTGGCCAGTGTTTTCAGTCCGTTATTCGCCTCTGTGAAAAAGACTATGGTGTCAAGGAAGGGGACCTGTTGGAGATGGAGAGTGTGTTTAAGTTTTATACGGGGATGATGTGAGTTGAGGATATGAATGAAATGGTTAAAATCCGTTTCAGATTTATCCCATAATCCAAATATATCATCGAGGTAAGGAAAGTATATTAGAGGGCGCGACGGGCATTTGAGGAAAGCAGATTCTTCCCAGTCGGCCAAGTAGATATCCGCGTAAGCCGGTGAGTATTTTCTCCCCATAGCGCAGCCGCATGTCTGTAAAAAAAAGGATTTATCAAAGAGGAAATCGTGACGGGTGAGGGTAATTTCTAAGAATTTTAAAATAAAGTTGTCAGGACGAGATGGGTCGGGTGAAGAAGCCAATGTTTTTCTTACTGCCTCCAGGCCAAGCTGAGTGTCTATGTTGGTGTACAGGGAGTCGACGTCGATGGAGAATATAAAGGTGTTAACGGGGACGGTGAGATTTCTTAATTTATTTACAAATGTATATGTGTCTTTAATATAACTGGGATGTGTATGGGACAGGGGGTCTATAAAGTGATCAATAAACTCTGCCAAGTGATAGGATTCAGAGCCGCAGTCACTGACGATAGGACGTCCCGGAGGGACCACGAATGGAACAGTCCAATTCTCGGGGGGTTTATGTATTTTGGGAAGAAGGTAAAAAAGTCTTGCACGAGGGAGGTCCGGGCCGTAGAGGTAGTGTGCCTGTTTGGCGGTA
Organism: Melanogrammus aeglefinus; assembly: GCA_900291075.1. Lineage (NCBI taxonomy): Eukaryota > Metazoa > Chordata > Actinopteri > Gadiformes > Gadidae > Melanogrammus > Melanogrammus aeglefinus. Next base: position 4,522 of record OLKM01006082.1, on the reverse strand, counting down.
ATAAGATGTTCTTTTTTCATTTGATGGATTAAGACCCTAACCATCGTCTGAGTCTCCAGGAACATGGGTTGTGTGAGAGGGCGATAATAGATAGTGTCGTTAAGTTGACGTGTCGCCTCCAGAATGTAATTAGTCCGATCCTGAATTACAATTTGGCCTCCTTTATCAGCCGGTTTAATAATGATGTCATGACGAGATTTTAATTTTTTGAGGGCCTGTTGTTGATGGCTAGTGATATTGGCTTCCCCTAAAGGACGTCGAGGTCGGAGGTCACGGAAGGACCGGAGGTCCTGATTGATGAGATCGCGTATGGGTGTCGAGACGGACTCCATGGCTGGTTCCCAAACGGACGGTGCAGTAAAAGGTAAGTATAAAAAGTCTGTGTTATAATTAAAATAGTCGAGAATTTTTAGACGTCGGTGATAGGTGTGTAGGTCTCTTCTCAACAGGTCGCGGTCTGGGAGTGCAGTGTCGGGATGAAGGTGAGGCCCCGTTCGAGGATCTCCTGTTCTGACGGGGACAGTTGGAGAGCAGAGAGGTTAGTGACATTAGATAGGAAGGTCGGAGGGGACAGCGTTACGCATGGGGGTCCAATTATAAACCCAATTGGGTCAGCCAGTCCCGTAGCATCGACCTCGCCGTCTCCGGAGTCCGAGTGAATGTTTATCACCGGACCGTTCTGGAATTGGGGTATAAAGACAGTTGTTTAAGAGTAGCCAGAGCGGGAATCGACGTCTTTCAATGTTATTCCTAACGAAGGAGTTGAAAGCCTTAACGCAACGGAGTTGGCCGGCGAGTAATTTAATGGACACGGTTAAGAGGGGAATAGCGATGCGAGCCTGAGGGAATTTACTTCTGGTTATCCTGATTAGCCGTCGGGTGTCTTTTATAATCGTAAGTGCTGTTTGCTCTCTAAGGCAGTTGTTTATACCAATAGAGATGATAATTAATTTGGTGTCTGATCTAGGAGATGTGTGTCTGAGTAGGATGGCTGATATGTGTCTGAGCGTAGCTTCTGGAAAACTGTCTATTTGAATGTCGTCTAGTTTTATTTTTGGGATACGGGCTAGATTTGAATCGCCCACGATGATTATATTTTTTCTGATCGGGAGAGACCACATAGTGGCTTTGCGGTTGGTGTAGGGGTGTATGCGGGGCTGGTGATACGAAGAACTAAGTTGTGAGGAAGAGGGGGGGGAAGGAGAAGCTGGAGTCTGATGACTCGAGTCTTCCCTAGCTGTGGTAAGTGTAACATCTGTAGGAGTGGTTAAAGGAGACGTGGGAGGGCAAGGGTGAGTTTGAGCGCAAAAGATGAATGGGTCGGGTTTCTTAATTAAACCATTACTACTGCTGTTTGGTCTTTTAGTTAGCAGAGGAGGTTTCCTCCGTCCGGCCAGGTGGTGGAAGAGGTTCATGTCGACGAGAGAGAGGTCAGCGGGCCGAAGTCGTTTCCGCGGGTCGCGCCTCCTGTAAGGGAGAGGCGATTGGGGTCTGGGGGTTGAGGAAGCAAGAGTTGTGATTAGGGGTTCGGGGTCCGGGCGTGGGGAGATCCAAGGCTCGTCTCCAGGAACGCACGGAGAAACGGATGAACCTCCAAGGGTGGCTCGCGTTGGTGGGATTGACCGGAGATGGACGCGGCCTGGTCACTGGTAAGCGCTGTGGTAGGGGAGAGGGGCGGTTAAGTGGGTAGGTTGGTCGGGGAACTGATGCAACTATATGGGGAGGGAGGAGGAGGAGGGAAGCGTCGGGTCAAGTTAAGGGACAGCCGGTGGGAAGGGAAGAGAAGAGAAGGAATAGTTAAGGGTCTGGACGGTTAGGATTAAAGTATTGCGATGTTTTAAAAAGGTGCCATGGCGGTCGGTGGTCGTGTGTGGGAAGCGGTGGAAAGGCACTAAGGTCCGAGAATGAGCAGCGGACGGCGGCAGGCGGCGGTGGACCCGGAGCCAACAGCAGTAGCCGGCAACGCGGAAATGGAAGACGGAGTTAAGCGTCTGCCATATCGCTGGTGGGGCCCACCGAAGGGCTCTATCAGGGGCCTCGTTGTTAAATCGCCCCAGGTTTAGTGCTAAGCTTTTCTATTGTTTTAGCAATAGTGTTCAATTAGGATCTTTAAATTGTTTGATCATCCATCGACTGTGTTTCTTTTTGATTTTGTTTCAGAACAATATCGTCAGGTGCCGCCGGTTTAATAAAAGCTGTGAGGTGAGCTACCTTCTTGGCCATCCCTAATAGTGGGATACTTTTCATCAGTGCCTCTTCCAAGATTTCTGTGTGGTGGATTGATTGTAATATTTGGAAATACGTTTTAATTAATTTGGGGTCCAAGTCGGTTGGTAGGTCCGACTCGACCGGAACTAATTGAAGACGAGATTGTTTCTGCGGGTATGTGGGGTGAGTAGGTCTACCCAATAGGCTGAACCTATTTCTAAAATCATTAGCCATTTTGTTAAAAATGGAATGATCAATAAAAACTGGTTCAAAACTAAATTTTCCGAAAAAGGAAGGGGTTTGGGAGTTGTAGTTTAAAAAGGACAAAAAAAGGAGGAAGAAGGAACGATAAAATAAAGATACAAAGTAAGCTATAATGAGGTTAAAACCATAGCATGCATTATAAAAATGGACATTAAAACAATAGATATAGTTATGGCTATAAGATTAATAAAAAAATAAAATAATGGTAGCGAGATAAAACACTGTTAATCCGGTAGGCTGGTGTAGTGTCTTTGGGCAAGGAGGTAGGCAATAGCTGGGCCAGGAGACAGGATAACGTCGGTTCACTTGGCAGGTTAAACAAACGTCTTCAGCCGGGAGGTGGGCTGCGCTTGGGTCAGGGGACAGAAGGCTGTTGGTCCGCTCGACAGCAACGCCAACGACCGCTCGACAGCCCTGTAGAGTCTCCTACTAGTAACCGTATGATGACGAAAAAACTGAACACGTAGATGTCAGGGTTCCAAAATGTTTTAGCTAGGAGGTAGGCTGCGCTTGGGTCAGAAGACAGAAGACAGAATGCTGTTCGTCCGCCCGGTAGCTTTGCAGAAGTCACCGCGTCCATAGAAAAAGCTGAACACGTAGATCAAAAGGGTAGTACTCACCAAACCAAAAAGGAGTACCGGAGGGGAATTGGATTAAACCAAATTTGAATTACGTAAATCCAGAGGTGTTTATAGAAAAGGTAATAGTGGTTTATTCGCTGCCAAAATAGCAGTCGACAAAGAACTGACTAAAAACTTTGTTTAAAGTAATTAAAAAAGTAAATAAAGTCAATATATCCATTGTTAATTAACTATCCAAAAATGCATAATAACAGTCCACCAAAATTAGCTTACTTTTTAAAAGAAAGGGGTTTTAGACAGAGACAAGTATTCCTAACCGTTTCATCCAAGTTAGGCTTCGTGCAGAGGATAAGAAAGAGTGGCAAGAGCAACACACTATATACATAGGTATAGAGCAGGTATGTGAATGGTGGTAATCAAAGGCTTTCTTTTCAGACCAATGGCGATGCTCCGTGTCATCAAAGCCAGGGTTGGAGTCAGGGGGAGAGTATGTTGTATGAAAATTACCCGGAATTGGCGTATCTAAGATGACTGGAAAAAAATATAAAGGGCACAAAGCACGAAAAGGATAAAATAAAATGATAAAAAGCATACAGTTATTAGTTGTTTTACTAGGGTCTGCAAGGTTAGGTTTGGTGTAGGCGTCTCAGGATGTGTCATGCAGTCAGCCAATATGGGTAGAACTACTATGTTATTTTCCCTGGTTACTAACCGCACAAGAGAGAGAGGAGGGGCATGGGCACAAGTAATATCAATTAAAACAATAACTTTTGGCCCTCATATAAAATAGATAAAAGGGAATAAACATAAATAAACTCTAATTAAAATAAGTGTTAGGGTTAGGAGGAGGAAGATGGAGGGTTATGTTTAGGAATGGGATGAAGAGGTTATGAAGAGTTGACAGATGATGGGTTAGGAATTTAGGAGAAGGGAGATGGGGGTTATGTTTAGGAGAAGGGGGGTGGGAGAGGTTAGGGTAGGGAAGCAGATGGTTAATGGCTCTGGACGGAAAAAGTTGTTATGGTTAAGAAGAGGGAGGGTTAGGGTTAGGGTAGTGCGTTAGGAATAGGGGGTTTTTAGCAAAAGTGCACCCGTGCAAGCCGTTTTCGTGAATATCTTTGACAGGCAGGTGCTAGAGAAACGGGAGCAGACGCAAACCCCCCCAAATGGGGATCGCCTATGTCCAGCAATAACGGCGCCAAGGCCGAGCCCAGGTGCGAGCTTCCCCCGGAGGACTGTGGAGTCGAGTGAGAGAGATGTGAGACAATATGGCTGCTGTCAATAATCCGCTTTGCAAACAGCCAAAAAACCAAAGTGGTCTGTTGAGGTCCCCTCAAGCCAGCCGAGAGTGCGGCAGCTGGCCCCTCCCACCAGCATAGCGCAATTGCGCGTTTTAATTTAAATTTTAAAATCATTCCTGTATATAGCAGTTACCATCGGCGGTAGTCTGACTGTGAGATATGCATGTA